>JAWRVF010001311.1:0-82398 GCA_036785485.1 Physcomitrellopsis africana
AAGAGTTTGATGGTATCATTGAAGATGTCCTTGTAGTTAGTGGTGTTGAAGCTTCCATCTTTATCCCATATCCCCTAGCCTTTACCCGCTGTTGCTTTGCAATAAGACTTACTGCATCCTCCAATTGTCTCCAATTGGTACTAAAACCTCCTTCAGGTGCTCCATCTTGAAGAAGAAGTAATAGTCTATCCTCCAAAGCTTCATTTGCAGCTTGTAGAAATAACTCTGATTTTCTCACTTCAAGAATCCTCTTCTCTGTTAATGAGAGTTGTCCAAATTTCTTTTCAAATTCTCTTAACAATTCACTTGGTCCCATATTGTTACCTGGTTGTTGTTCCACCCAATCAAAGAAATTCCTTTTGGACATCCTTTCTTCATCTTCATCAAAAAACTCATCTCGAAGCCTCTCTTCAAATTTAGCCCAAGTAATCTCAAAATTATTTTGATGAAGATGTTTCACCTTATCTCTGATCTCTGGTAAAACTGCCAAGTCAAATGTCTCTATCATCTTCTCCTCTGAAATTTGATAGATTTCCATCTCACAAGTATAATTCCTTAAAAACTTTGAAATGTTCTTTCCATTGAATCTTTCATTCTTAGAAATAACAGCTTTCAAAGCTTTTGTAGCTCCTTGTCCAGCTGCATTAGCAACTTGTTGTCCCATAAACATTTGCATGGCCCTAAAGAACTCCTCTGCAAAGTTTTGACTACCTCCTTGAGCTTGACTACCACTGAATCTATTATCCCCCATCTTGCCTTAAAAATCTTGAAGCCTTAGAGCTCTCTCAGTGGAAGCACCAAATGTCGTGGTGAGAGTCTTAGCCCTAAAAAACACTGGGTCTTTTGTGCCTCTCGTTTCTTAAGTGCAAGAAGAGATTCATAAAGTTCATAAAACTGAAGATTTTACATAAAAACATACTTTATTAATCTTGCCATATTCTGCCTTTAAAAACCCGCCTTCAAATGTATCCATAAATCCTAGGATATCATATCAATTGAAGTAAAATTTGAACACAAAGTATTTAAGGAAGTAAGGAAGCAAACCCCATAATCCTTTTGATTATAGCTCATGTGGTTGGAGAGAACCATGTTGTCAAAGAAACCCCTCCATGCTGCCTTTGATTCTGGACCCCCTTTGCTTCACACCTTCATTGCTCCTCATTATCAAAACCCCAAGTATTGAAATTTGGTAGGCTTGTTGCTTGCTTTATGTTGTAAACATCCTCCAATTTTTGCTCCAAAACTCCTCTTGGAAATAGAGTTATAGACTCTACTCTCCTCCTTTAATTCTGTCTTCTACCAACTCTGGATCCGACTACAAATTTCCTCATAATTCTTTAACCATAATTCCAATAGCAATCAGTTTTTTACACAATTTAATAGACTCATATATCTACAAACCCCAACAAATTTTACTCGAAATGCTACTTTGATCACAAAGATATGCTCCCCCAAACTTCACTGACTTAGAGATAGACCCCTATCACTTTGAAAGAGCATAACAATTTTTTCATAAGATAAATGAATATCAGACTTACTCTCATCTCTTTCTTAACTTGCTTAGATCATGTCTATCAAATCTTACACTCAAGTTCATTCCCTAACTCCATGCATACCCAAAAAACCCACACACACACTCTGCCCATACAAACCCCAATTCTGCTTTCACTCTATTTCTCTTTTCACCTACATCCGATTACAATTTCACTCATAACTCTTTGCTCAAAGATCATATTGACTTAAGTTTTTGATTCAAAGTAGTAAACTCAATAAGAAACACAACCCCAACAAATTTTGCCTCTAAAGTCCAAATGGTTCTCAAGAGCCGAGGCCCGAAATTTAGTAAACCTCACTGCCCTAGTCTTAAACACCTGCAACTTTGACGACTCATATCTCCCTTGATACTTAACCAAAAGACATAAAAATTATTTCTATATGTTCCTTATCTTGTCTACTACAAACCCACAAAAAATTTCACTTAAAATCCTCTCTAAGCTTCTTCTACACACAAAAATGTCTACTGCCTATCAAAAGGAAACCCTATCTCTCCAAAAAGAAGCCTCTTCTTCTTCACGACCCCCTTCTTGTCCTCCCGGCCTGGTCTTCCTTCTTCCCTTGGTCAAAGAGACACCTCAGCCATATCTTTCCACCTCTTCAATCCTTTCTTTTGGATTAATTTGAAGGAATCTCACCTTTTGAGATAAATTTCTATTCTACCTTCTTACTACCATTTTTTTCTACCCACTTCTCTTCTAATTTCAGCCCACAACATTTAAGTTTAGATCTAAAATAGAAGAGAATAAAGGTAAAATAGATTTAAGATAAAATAGAAAAAAAATCTAATAAGTAGAAAAAACAATTAAGATTAGATTAGAGATAAAAGAGAAAGAACTACATCCTTCACTGCCAAGTCAAAGAAGCTTGTGTGGTTAAGTTCTTAGCTACTTTGGAGTTGACGTGGGTTCGAATCCACTTGACTTCACTGTAGAATTCCTTGGCTTCTTGACTTGGTACTGCTAGTGGGAATTTCAGCAGGAAATTAGTAGTTTGGCCTACCTATCATCCCTGAGCTTGTGATAAATATTATAACCTTCAAGATAATGTGGTTATAACCACAACCCTCACTCTTTTTCATCCTCTCTTCTTCTAATCTTAATCTTTTTATTTTAACACATTCTTTATATCTTTCACTATGTTTTAATTTACAACGTGACAACGGCTGATTCTCTAAAAGACTAACTCAAGGCTCCTTACATTATTGAATAAGTGGATTTCTTTGGTGTAGCATAGATAGTACTGCATCTTCATGTGCATAAGTTGAAAGTGGATGCACTCTAGATTGTGGCACTCTAGATGTTGTGACGTTATGAAGTTTTATAATAACTCCTTCAATTTCCATAATCCTAGCAGATAATATAATAAAAATACTTATAATGGTGTCTAACTTGGACTTGAAAGATTTGGTCATATTAATGCCTTAACCTCTAGCCATTCTAACAGAAAGAAAAAATAAATCTTTTTTCTTTCTGTTAAAAATAATTTTATCTATAAGAAGATAATATCAATTTAGAAGAGAATAATCCGTAACCTCTAAAATATTTTATGACTTTCAAGATGAGAGGTGATCCATTGTCTTATAAAAAAGACAAAGCTCCAATATTGTGATGAAAAAAATATCAATTTAGAGGAAGGTAATTTGCAACCTCTAAAGTATTAGTTTATCTTTAAGTAAAAGGATAATCCAATTTCTAATAAGAAGGATCCAACTTTGATATTGAAAATGAAGTCAATCTTGACAAACTATTAGGGATACAAGAGTATAAAGCAAGAGACTTGAAACTAGGATAAGATTTCAAAAAAAAACCAACAAAAACTCAAATTAAATAGATGAGTACATGAACAACATCAAGAAAGGTGAGCTAAAATTCCAAGAGATGTGTTGTCTAGACTAAAGAACTCTTCAGTCTTGACTCCTATATATATTTTTATCTAGGACACTTTTTTGAGTGGCTTCCATCAAACTAAGAAGCTTCTTCAGTAGCTTCTACCAATTGGGAAGCTTCTTGAATTCCTTCTACCAATTTGGAAGCTTCTTGAGCTCTTTCTACAAACTTGAAAGCTTCTTGAGCTCCTTCTACTAATTAGAAAGCTTCTTGAGCTACTTTCACCAATAAGGAAGCTTTTCAATTGACTTTTATTTATTCAAAAATTTCTAAAATATTTTAGAAGGTTCTATAAATCTTTAAAGTGTATGTCCCTAATAACATATTAATGAATGCTTTAATTTGGCTCTCTCTTTCTTATAGATATTTTTTAAATTCAACCTTTATTAAAAAGTTATTATCAAAGACGTTTGGATTTTTAGAGATAAATCAATAAAATTCTTGTATTTTTTGAAGAATATTGGTGAGATATTTAATTAGTTTTTATGTGCACTCATTGATATTATAGCCATGCCAATGAACAAGATATTCCAATTTGTCCTATTTTTGTTGTGAATCAAATACCTTTTTAATCTTGTATTCTTAATGATTTTTGATTTTGATACTAGGTGGTGATTGTTGTATTTATTTTGGAATATGTGACTCTTTATAAGGCTCTTAAAGAAAGTCATTCAAAATTAGATGTACATTCATAGAAGATGGTAGTTCCAAACAATATGCTATTAGATTAATTTGCTTTTGGATAGAAAATGGTCCTAACCTCCGATGGTCCAACTTATTACATGACTGCTTAATTTGATGTTCTATCAAAGAAACCATATTTTATTTCTAATATAAAAAATAGGTAATTGATTTTTGAATTTGTCTGCAAATGCCTTGTAAGCATCTTGAGCTACTTATAATTGAGGCTTTAAGATTGTTTGGTATTACGATAGATATTTTGTAAATCCTTCAATTATTAGATTGTTATTTTTTAGCATATTCTATAGATTAAGCTTTAAATGATATCTAAAAATAAAATAAAATGATATTTATTTAGTTGAGGCATAAATAATATTATTATATATAAATTCTACAAACAATAGATATGAGATTCAATTATCTTGTTGATAGTTGATATTGTATTATAAATATTGCTCCAAAATTTGATTAATTTATTTTATTTGACTATCAATTTGAGGATGGAAAGATAAAGAAAGTTTAATGTCTACCTTCAATATTTTAAAAAGACATCTCCAAAATTTAGATACAAATTGGAATCCTCAATTAAATACAATATCATTCGATAGGCTATGATATCAATATATATTGTCAAAAAAAAGCCTTGCCATTTCTTCACTAAAAGTAGTCTTTCTATAGGAAATAAAATAGGTCATTTTTGTGAATCTATCAACCATTAGAAAGATATTGTCCAATGAATTAAATGGTAGTAGATCCATGATGAAATCTATTGAGATAGAATACCATGACCATCTTAGAATAGGTAAGGACTATAAGAGTCCATAAGGATAATATTAAGGATTTTTGGATCTTAATAAAATGTCACAAGAGAACACAAAGTCCTTCACAACCTTTTACATTTAAAGCCACTAAAAATCTTGAGAAATAAGTTTCAAAGTCTTGTTCAATCTCAAATGACTTGTAATTGAAAAGTCATAGTGAGATTGAAGAACATATAGTTTTGTTGGTCTTTTTGAGATATACAAATATTCTTCAAAATATAAAAGATCTTTTTTAAGCTTGAACTTGTTAATATTTTTTATTAAAATGATTCTTGGTATTAAAGACCAAAGTATCATTAGTGGTTGCAACACACACTTCATCAATAAAATTAGAATCAATAGGTGCTAATGTAATAGTGGCGCAAAAGTAAAATTGCTCTAACTTCAATAAAATTGCATACTATTGATCAAATATTGACTCTCCTATTTTTGGTATAAGCTATAATCTCTTTAATAAAATATCAAATGATCTTTATTACTTCCTAAGTTGATAAGTGATAATAAAGTTAAATTGAAATAATAATATATTTTATTGAATTTGACAATGATTAAGAACCTAAATTGATATAAAATATTTCAAGTTCTTATGATCTGTATATACAATTATAGGATGTATTGTTCTTTCAAAAAAATGATACCATTCTTAAAAAGAATCTATAACAACAAAAAGTTTCTTATTATAGATTTTATAATTGATTTTAATAATTAAAAACTTTAAAAAATAAAATACAACATGATGGAGTTTATCATCTATATCCATTTGTGAAAGTATAATCCATAGTGCAAAATCTAAAGTGTCGGTTTCCATGTAAAATACTTTTGTAATATCTGGATATACCAAGATTAGAGCTAAGATAAATGCTATCTTGAAATCTTGGAATATCTTCTCTCCTAATAGCCTCTATTCCAACTTATTTTTATATGTCAATCAAATAAGAGAGGCAGCAACTTGAGAATAATTTTTGATGAAGATCCTATGGAAGTTGGTAAATCCAAAAAAATATTGTATATCTTTTATAGTCTTTGAAATGGTCTACTATATAATCACTTCCACCTTCTTGGAATCCATTATTAAATTCTTAGTAGATTCAATGTATCCCAAAAATTCCATCTTTAGTTGATAAAATATATATTTCTCTAGCTTGGCATATAGACTTGCATCTTCTAGCTTTTGTTATATCAACTTTACATGCTCCTTGTATTCCTCCAAATTTTTTGAATAGATGAAGATATCATCAAGATAAATCACTACAAACTTGTCTAGATGCTCTTGAAAAATGTCATTCATTAAATGCTGAATATTCATTAAAAATATGATATTATATTCAAAATATCCATACCTTGTCCAAAATGTGGTCTTTCATTCATCTCCCTTTTTAATTTGTACAAAGTTATATGCTTCACAAAGATCTATTTTAATATAGATCTTGGCTTAACCAAGTTATTCCTAAAGTCCTAAAATTAACGATAGTGGATAACAATTCTTCACCGTTATCTTATTTAATCTCCAATAAACAATGCTCATACACAAAAAACCATCTTTTTTCTTCACAAAGAATATAGGTGCACTTGGTGGAGATTTTGAATGCCTGATGGAATTCTTTGCAATGTTTTCATTAATATAATCTTTCAATGTTAAAATCTCATTTTGAAAAAGGTTATAAATTGGGCCAAAAGATGATTGTATTCCTTCTTGAAGATCTATGGCACAATTGTATGATTAGTGCTCCAATAATATATCAACATTCTTTTAGAAAACATCTTAAAATTGACTATATTGCTTTAGAATAGTTATTGATGAAGTTATATCTTTTTTAATTAGAGTTATATAAATAACAAATAGTATATCTTCTTTAACCAATCTTATAAAGGTCTTTGCTCTAATAAATAAAGGCTTATCAATTTGTAACTTTTTATGAAGTTTTTTTGTAAAGATTTTTATAAAAAATGTCATTCTTTGCAACTTCCAATCTATAGATGGATTATGCTTTTTCAACCAAGAATAATAAGATTTGATGGGATTCTAATAACATTGAAGATAATTTGGTTGCAATGATCTTCAAATGCTACTTCTACAAGTATTGTTTCATGGATGATATTATCAAAGGATAAAAAATTTCCATCTATTATTTCTACATGAACAAGTTTGTATTTCTATACTAGAAGAATTTTATGAAATTTAGCAAATGCTTCATTTAAGAAATAAGCAGACGTCTCTAAATCCAACAAGGTAATTGCTTGAAGCTTTTGAAGGCCAAATTATAAAGGAATTATAAAGCAATAAGTAAGTTGAGCATGAAAAGAAGAACGGTAATAGTTTTCTAATGTTGAATTGTCCAATTACACAATTCCTACTATCGCTAAACATCTTTGTTTTTCTAAACAATTACACTCTTGGTTTTGATAATGTATTGATTTTGTTTCTTCAAATAATTATTAGTCCTATGGCCTTTTTCACCACAATACAAATATAGATCTTCTTCCATTTAATGCTTCTTTTTTTTATAGATTAAGAGATTTAAAACATATTACATCAAGCTGCATAATTTTTACTTCTGAATGTGAATTTAGATTACTTATCAATATGATAGGAGTGTGTTAGATTACGTGTTGTTTTGCCAAAGTCCATGAATATTGATTCTAATGACATTAGAATAATTGATTATTATATTTCACGGCTTGGTTGATAGCTTCATTGAGTGATTGTGGATTTCAAAGCAATAATAATAAATCCTTTACATTGTATCTTAATTCTATATAGAATTGATTCATCAAGACTTCTTCATCTCAATTGATGTTGTATACTAGTTTTTTAAAATCAGATACATAGATTGATATAAAGCGCGTCTTTTATTGTAATGCTTGGATCTTGGTTGTTGCCTAATAAGCCTTCTCATGTTCTCGAAATGTTTTTACAAATGCTTTTGTAAAAGCTTCAAAGTTGCTTAAAATTAGTAGTATCTTCTCAAATAAGGAAGCAAATCATAATAGTACTTACATGCTGTAAGCAAGGTACCAACCAATCCAACCCGTGATTCTTTTGTCAGATAAGTATCAGGTTGTAGAACCATTATCAATCGAATTTGGTTGACAAACCTTTAAAACTTTGAAAGCGTATCATCATATTTCTTCAAAAGACTAACTCAAGGCTCCTTATGTTACTAAACAGGTCAATTTTTTTGGAGCAGCATAAGTAGTAGTACATCTTCAATTGGAAGCAAGTATAGTCTAGATTGTGGTATTCCAAATATTCCATCAGTATAAAATTTTTCAACAACAGCTTTAATCTCTACATTCATAGCAGATAAAGTAATAAGAACACTTATGATGGTGTATAATTTAGACTCAAAAGATTTGATCATATTAATGTCTTGACTTCTATTCATTCTAAAAAAAATAAAAAATAAAAAATAAAAAATAAAAAATAAAAAATAAAAATAAAAAAATCTATAAGAAAACAATATCAATTTAAAAAAGGATAATCCACAATCTCTAAAATGCCTTAAAACCTTCAAGAAGAAAGATGATCTATTCTTTCTCAAGAAGAATAAAGCTCTAATATTGTGATGAAAGAAATATCAATTTAGAAGAAAATAATCTTTAACTTCTAAAGTGCTAGTATACCTTCAAAAAGAAGAATAATCCACTCTCTAACAAGAAGGATCCAACTTTGATATTTAAGATGAAATCAGTCTCAACAAACTGTCAAAGACACAAGAAAATAAAATAAGAGACTTGAATTAAAAAGAGATTTTAAGAAAAAACTGACAAATTATCTAGATGAGTACACAAACAATACCAAAAAAGGTGAATTAGGACTCCAAGAGATGTATTGTCAAGACTAAAGAATTCTTCAATCTTGACTCCAATATATATCCTTGTCTAAGAAGCTTTTTGAACAACTTCTACCAAACTAGGAAGCTTCTTGAGCAGCTTCTACCAACTCAGAAGCTTCTCGAGCTACTTCTATTAACTAAAAAGTCTTTAGAATATTCTACAAGGTTTTGAGAACTTCCAAAGTGTATGTCCCTAACAATAGATATTCTCAATTTTATTATTTTTGTAAGTTTTGATTTGATCTATTCTTTTATTTTTGACTAGATTTATGTTTTAAGATTTAAAATTTAGAATTTAAGATTTTTTTAGATTTATAATTTTAGAATTTAGAATTTTAAGGTTTAGAATTTAGAATACAAAATTATAAATGTGTCTTAGATAATTTTGATTTTTTTTTTAAAAGTTTTGAAGTGATTTATCTCCCTTCTTTCTTCCAAATTTTTAAAGTCTATAATTTTTATATTGAAATCAAAATGTCCTACAAATTTTTCATTAGTAAGATATAGAAAGTTTGACTTTGTGTTTAGAATTGGCTTAGATGTTGACTTTTAATTTGAGATTTTTTTTTTGATTTTTTTGTGTTAATTGTAGATGATTCTTTGAAGATATTAAGAAGCATAATAATTGAAGTTTAGAATATAAGATTTAGAGTTTTATATAGATATCTTTGATTTTTTTATTTTTTATTTTTTGATTTTGACTTAACTTACCTCATCTATTCTTTAGGTCTAAGATTCTAATGGTATAAATAACTTGCTCTATAAGTTGTATGTTTATAAAATATAGCCACTTTAATTTTAGCATTATAATTTTGGCTTTTTGTATATAAGATCTTTTACAAGTTTTGAATAAATTATTGTCTTTGTTTTAGAATTGCCAAATCTTTATATATATTCAAATTATTCTAGAAGTATATGGATTTGTAAATATTGAGGATTTGGACTTTATAAATCTAATAGCATACATAGAATGCTCTACAAGTTTTTTAATTTTAAGATACAAGACCTTTGATTAAATATTTTTTTTTGTTTGTTTTTTTTACTATATTTTTTTAAAATTTTGAATTGACTTGACTCATTATTTTTAATGCTTGTGATTCTAGTAGTATGTTTGAAATCTTTAGTAAGTCTATAGTTTATGAGATATAAGGCTCTCAAAATTTTAACTAAGACGTAGCATTTAGGATTTAAGATTTGGAATTTACAATAGCCTACCTAAGGTTTTTCACTAGCTTTTGGATTTAGAATTTAGGATTTAGGATTACAAAGGCCATTCTAAGGTTTTTGACATATTGTTTTTAGAATTTTGAAGTCATTTACCTTCTTATTTTTTATGCTTATAATCTTTGTGGTATAATCAGGAATTTAAATATATTTTTAGTTTAGAGGTAGATACATTCATATTGTGATTTAGGATTTAGGATATAGATTTAGGATTTAAGATTTAAAGTTTAAAAATATTTAGGATTTAGAATTTAGGATTTAGGATTATATACATGTGTTAGATTTTTTGACATTCTTATTTTTTAAATTTTGACATCATCTATCATCCTATTTTTAAAATCTAAGATTCTAATGGTATAAATAATTTGATCTATAAATTTTTAATTTAGAAAATATTATCACTTTGATTTGCACTTTAGGATTTTAATCTTTGGAATATTAGATCTTTTGTAAGTTATAAATATATCATTATAATTTTATTCTTTATTTAATTTATTATTAATATGCTATTAAATGACTAAATTTCAAAGACATCTCATTCATAGGTTTTAATGAAAAGATGTTAACAATAAATTATTTAAAAAGTTTATTATTTGAAAAAAAAACAAAGATATAAAGTCCTTTAAGATATAAAAAAATTTAAAATATTTATCTTTTTAAAGTTATACCACTGTGTATAAAGATTTCCAATGCTTCTATAATTGGTACCATTGAAAAAATAACAAATTTGGCCACATTGAACAATTGGCCATACATTAAAGACTTTATTACTTCTTTTTTTTATATAATTAAAATAAATAAATAAATACACAATCTTATACAAAGAATATTTAGAATTCTACAATCTTTTTAGATTTTGTAAAAAAATCACTTTATAATCTACTAATTTTATTTCATACAACAAATTTTATTTCACAAAGTAACTTCACCATTATTATTTTTTTAATACATATGGGTGCCAAACTTTCCTTTATGTTCAAGGTCAGGTCCTTGAAAACTACTTAATCCAAATTTACTTTGTAATATCTATCTTTTGCAATGCTTTTACTTGTTGAAGGAGAATTCAAACACTTATGTTATATTGCACCAAACTTATATATGATTTTGACCCTTGCCAAAGCCTTCTCTCTATGCAACAATTCTTTTATTCCACTACATCACTTTGAATAATTGGGATAACTTCAACCACCAAAGGCCCTTGGGCACCTTGACCTTGTTCTTGTCCTTCTACAACAAGCCCTTTCTATCTCAAACTCGCAAAATAAGACATTACATATTGTAGCATTGGTATCCAATGTAGTGGTAAAATGTATAATACTTGAAATAGATTGGACCACTCCTAACTCTCAATATTTGTAGAAACTTTGAATGTTACATCTAAACTAATTCATTTCAACAGAGGAGGGCACTATTCATTTCAACACAGACAATATCAGTTGTACTAATCAATCTATGATGTAACTAAAGTTGTCACAACTCATTGAGCATGCTACTCTTCTCACATCAGGAAACCCTCAACCTCAGCTGCTCATCATTTAAACCAAAAGACCAAATTTGCAGCACATACACAACAGGATTTCTGCCATTCTTGAGTTCATCAAAATATCAATTGACACTAAGTACAGTATACAACGGATGTTACAATGCACAATGTGCACCATCTATCCAGCCGAGGGGAAGGATTTGGATGCGGAAGGTTCAAAAGTGGATAAAGCGTTATTTTGACGTGGAGATTCATCAAGACTATAATCGCTCACTGACGCCTCCAAAGCTATTGCACCAGTCTGCTCAAGCACCACTTTGTCCATTGTTGGCCTACGTTTACTTTCTGGCTCCACGCTACGCAATGCTATGTTGGCAAATTTCGAAAGCGATTCATTTTTCGGATGGGACGCTCTCAACGCAGGATCCAATATGGCCTCAATATTCCCTTCCTCCAACGTCGTCCGAACCTGAACATAAAAACATGCTTTAGAATTGCCCCAGTTCATACTTTCTGCCCTAAAAAGGTCACACTCCACATGCATTTGCAATGACCGATGATACTCATTGGTTAGTCAAATTTGGTTCTGGTGAATAATTACCCAGTCACAGATATTCCATTGTGTATGAGTCGTGTGGGTATGCACGCGTCCTGTGATCAATTCCAGAAGAACCACTCCGAAGCTATAGACGTCGCTCCTAGCAAAAATGACATATGTGTAGAAGTACCTGGACAGTTGCGTTGAATAGATTCAGTGCTTCACATTCAGGCATATATTTCCAGAAAATTGCAATCATCTTCTGGTGCATCGTACTCCCTTTGTTGAAATAAATATTGATAATGAACGGCATGTACAGAGTGAAGAGGAACTTAAACCTGAAACATACAATTACAGATGTATTGCTTACTCTGGATCCAGATACCGAGTTGTGCCCTTAACAACGCACCCTACACTTCTCGGATCAGGACCGAGTAGTGGCAAGCCAAAGTCTGCCAATTTCCCATCGTAATTGGAAGTGATGAAAACGTTACTGCTCTTCACAGCGCGGTGTATCAAACTTGGACTGCACCCTTTGTGTAGGTACTCCAAGCTTGCAAAGATTCCACAACTAGCACAGAATTGTGAGCAAGCTGGGCACTACACTTTGGTGCAGCATATCACATGGAAGGAGTTGCTTCGAGTGGACTCCGGCACAAGACCTAATGCTGCATGGAGAGCAATGTTAAGGAGGGTCTTCCAGTCCAGTACATCCGATCCAGATTTAGAAAAGTCCACTGTTGTCATTCAAAAGCTATGGTCAGATATTGTCCGGAATTGCATAAATATTCAGGTGCGTGAAAGACTTTGGAGTAGGTCACAATGTATGAGAGGATTACGAAAACGACATTGGTCATAACCTAACCTGAAGCAGTTACGACGGGATGTTCAAAGCGCGGCAGATGGTACTGTACCACTGAGACAGTCTCGCAGGGAGCCCTGGTGGATATACTCGTAGATCAACACCATCTCCTTCCCTTGTATTCTGCTGTATCCCACAAGCCTCACAAGATGCTTGTGGTCCACTCTGGATAGAATCTTGATCTCATTGAAGAACTCTGTCTCCCCGTGGCGAAATTCTTTTTTTACTACTTCTCCGCCATCCGTCAACTTGCCGTAGTACACGCTGCGGAAGGGCCCCCACCTGATCACCTTCTTCAAGTTGTCCGTTGCAGCAACAATCTCCTCTGGAGTGAATTGCCGTGCACCTGTGGTCACAGTTTGTAAATGGCTGCTTTCATTTTCCAATTACTGTGCTGCGTGAGAGTTTGACGAGTCAATGACAAACTGTTGCATGCTGTGCAATCAATCAGCGCTCTAGGGTGTAGGGTGTAAGATATAGCTAATTTTAGATCTTCATGAATGTTTGAAGTTGGGTTCATCTTGACCTCCTTGCCTGCAGTGTTTGGATTTGGATTTTCCGACGCAGGTCGACGCTTTCGATGGCGGACTAAACAGTACGCAAGAATATCCACGATCGTTGCAAATGCCACAGCCCCTACTGCCGCTGTGCCTTCAATGGCTGCAATGTTATTTGAAGGCGGTGCCGGCGGTGTCGCATTCAAGCTCCACGCTCCAGGAACACTGGCGATGAAGGAAAGCAGCGCCGGCATTGCCCGAAGCCAGTTCATCAGGATGCACACACCAGTTGGTATGACCAAAGCCAGGCGTCAATCTCCTCCGAAACTTCACTCTCCGATCAGCGTTCAAAGTGCTCACTTCTGGAGTCCAAATTGTAACGGCTCGCACACCTCCAACTATGCTCCTGCCACCACGCTGCCGCAACAGTCTTGGATTGGACACATTGTGCGTGATGAAGAAATGATAATGTGTGTTACCGACTGAAACAGTCTACTATCGACACTGGTGGATTATCGACTGAAACAGTCTACTACTAATTTGGGTTAGTTTCTCTACTTTCGCACAACTCTGCGTTGCTTAACTAAATCTGAACGTCTTCGATGCAGATCCAGAATAATCGAACTAAATCGCCAGCGCGTGTATTATGTTTGTCAACATCTGAACAAACATATTTATCCATGTTATGACCTTCTTTTCACTTTACATGCTTACAAAAAAAAATTCATTTTTCAAGTAGGAACCCCTGTAAAGCTTTACTACCATGTCCTTTCACATTTGTGTGTAAAAATCCCCTTAACTCATTATTATTTGGGTGACGATCAGATTTAAGACATTGTTGGGAAAATAAAGATCCGGTATATAATTTTTGGGCAAGTGACATGTACCATTCAATTCAAACAATCACGTCATTCACTTGATAAAAACTTGTCATCTTGCTCAGGGGACAGCATGTGCACCTGTCAAAGTGATGCATCACTCAAATTTAACATTGTCTCATCCAGTGTATATAAAACACGTTGAAGTTATTGATGCCGAAACCGAGTCAAAATGGAGAATCCGAGGACGATGCCTTTGGAAGGACTGGTGCAAGGATCCTCGTTAGCGGTTTTTACTGTCGGAGTGTTGTGTAAGAATTCTCTTTTTCCACCTCCGAGCTTCTCCAATCCTAGTCGTGAGCTACACTGGTTCTTTGATCTTACCAGCTTTAGCTTTCCCCCCTGCGTTAGCACAAAGTAGCTTCAGATTCTAAATTAACTTTTTGCGTAGCAGACTTATTTATTTATTTATTTATTTGACACAATCGGGATATACCCAACGCTTTGATTAGAAGTGGGTTTAAAAACAATGGAACTCAATGTCCTGACCATAGCAAATAACTTTCGGTGCTCTGGATCTGAAGAGAAACTCTTACGTCCTTCAGCACTTTCTTCTCAAGGTCATGAAGTCAGGGTTTTATGAATTATGGTTGTGAAACAATGAGGCAGTTAGTAACTTTTGTTCTATCGCTGTGAGTATTCTGGTCGGCTCCAATTTCTCGGGCTTAGACCCTCAAAGTATCTCAATGTTTCGGACGTTTATCTAGTGTTGGAGCTAGACTGCAACCTCAAGTTTCAGCAGTTTAGTAACCGGATTCTTATCCTGAGCACCAGTTTGATGGTTGTGACGCTATAGAATTCTAGTCTCTATTTTCAATACAAATTGATTAAGCTATTCCACTTTGGGGGTACTGGAAAAAAATGATTAAATTTCAGCAAAGGAATCCTTCCATCCCCAGATTACATACATGTCTCATAATGGCATACATGAGATGGAAGCCAAATATATCTCTCAATATTCACTCATTCCTGCCTGCAGAATGTTTTATTTCTCAAGGCCCTTGTTTGAAAACATATAACTGTAAGATTGTAACTTACCTTGGAAGGCAGATTGTAATTTGCTACCCATGGACATGATTGAACATACTACTGTCTAGCTCATGGGGACAAGTGCCATTAAGCTCTTAATATCAAATGGTATTAGGGTGTACCCACTTGTTAGGATGTGCATTTTGAAAGAGCCCTGACTGACCATGTTTGAGGTAAAATTTCATGTGTTATTTCAATGACACTTTATCTTGTGCTTGTGGCCTTATGCAAGATTAGAATATCTGCATGACAAGTACTCCATGTTAACCATCCACCACAACGTGAAAGGTACTAACATTTTGTTTACACATAACTTTGTTGCCAAAGTGGCACAGTAGGGACTTTTGAAACTAAAAACCATTGGGCACCAAAATATAATATTTTTTGAGATCCTTAACAATAAAAATACTAAATAATATGTTCTTGAATCTAAAAGTATTTAAACAAAGTAATCTATTATTAATAATTTTAGAAATAATTTTTAAATTATGATACCTAGTTCATTAATGTTGACACTTAAAAATTCTTTAATTTTTTATAATCTATATAAGCATTTGGTTTATTTTTTATAAGCACTTTTAATAATACAAAAACTTAGAAGAATACTTTTATATATAAAAAATATTATAATAAGATCATTTATATTTGAATAATTTATAAATAATATTTAGTTTATTATATTTAAAAAAGTGACCTTCTTTTAAGAAACTACTCGAAGTTTCAATTATTTATAGATATACTCTATTGATTTTTATGTGGTACTTATAACTAAACAATTTAAAATAATATTTTTGGATCTAAAAATATAAAATAAACTATTTAACATAGATGCATAATAAATAATAATATATTTAAATATTATATAGATATTATGATGGTATTTTATGATTCTTATATAAATATTGTAATAAATTTCTTTATTATTTAAATAAATAGAAATATAATAAGTATAAATCTATTAAGTAATTATATATATTAATTAAGAACTATCTTTGAATAAATATAATAAATATAAAAATTAATTAATAACTTTTTTATCAAGTATATTAAATAGAAATCAAATTAAAAATTAAAAAATATAATGAACACTTCATTGACCTTATTGATGACTTATCAAATCTATTGGGCTTAAAAAATTAATTATCACAAACTTTTAAATAAGCTTATATATACATTAGATTTGCTTAAATTTAATAAAATATCAAATTTGATAAATTAAATAATTAATATCTATATGAATTATAATATTATATAATAGATATTTATATTATTTAAATAAATAGAAGTAAATAGAAATAAGTAGTAATAGGTAGATTATGTTAAACTTGATCAAAGTTTCTTAATTATAGATTAGATATTTAGACTTTTATAGATATACCATGTGGCTATTAAAACTTGTCCCACAAATTATTTACTTTTAAAAAGTTACATTGGAAATAATCTACAATTTTAACAATTAGAGCATAAGTCTTGTGGTTTTTAGAAAGCTTCTACAAGGCCTTCTTTGTAGCTAGTATATAAATATATTCCAATTAATTAATACCACTTAATTAATATTCTTCATTTACCTAATAATATTTATTAGAATAGAGATCATTCCTAGGTTGTAAATTGTATCTCTTAACTAATATTTTTTCTATAATTTGTAAAATTTCCATCCACCAAGCTTATAAATTAAACAAGATACATCTGTATGTAGAGACAATAGTGGTCATCTTTAGTCTTATCAATTCTTTTCTTATATTTTAGTCTTGGCTTCTTGATGTTTGGCAATAGTCAATCTAATTTGTTTCTATCTTATATCTATTTCTTCTTTTCTTACTTTCTCCCTTTTTCAATAATATATGAATATATTATCTTTTGAGTTTTTTCTAAATTCATGTCCTTGATATAATATTCAAATTAAACTAAATAAAATAAGATATATTCTAACTATATTAGACTTTGAAAGAAATACCTATCCATTTAATATTCTCAACAAAAACAAGAAGACTATCATGGATTTTGGAAAAATAAAATGTTACAAGTGATCATTATTTTAATCTAAACAATCCTAAGAATTGAAAGCACAAGCCATCAAAGAATAAAGAGATTGTTGATATGTATGAGATTGCAAATTAAAGAACCAAGAAACAACCATTTAGAAGATACTATCCTATTAATAATTACATCCTTGTTTTTTTATCAATGTTGTTAAGAAAATCAAATAGTTTTATTTGTATAGGCAAATGAAATATAGTAGATAAAATTGAAGGTACTAAGATATACATTAACAAGTTTTGCATTAAGAAGTAGAATATATATATATATATATATATATATATATTTCTTTAAAAATTAGATTGATTATAATAATTGATATTCAAGAATCAAGTCTTAAATTAGTCTAAGTAGCTATAGTTACTACTTAAAACCAAAACCTTTTTAAAAAGTAATGCTTTTAAATTGTGAACATATAAAATCAAAATCCAAAGAAGATTAGATAAAAGAAGACCAAATTTGAGACTCCATAGTTTTACAGTACTAAAAATTCAAAAAGAAGTGGCCGAACCACAAGACAAGGATAAATCTATTAAACAACTTCTAAAAATTTGTTAAAAAAATAAAAAATAAAAAATAAAAAATTTGTTTTAACAATCCAATCACCTAATCAATACTACTAATTAAACAACCTTCAACACCCTATAAAATACAACAAAGCAATAATCTCATTCACAAATTGAGATCAAATTTACAAAGATAATACATTAATATGATATTAGGATAGTTGATGCATGGTGCACCAAGCATCACAAATCTTAATAATTTAGACTTCATCTATTATGGATCCCCTTCCTAATATTTATGACTATAATATTTGCATGAATCATATTCTGAAATGAAAAAAATACAACAAAACAAAACACAACATTATACTCTTAAAACACAATTATTCAAGCTACAATATTACTACCATTTAATCTAATATTGTAAAAGACAAATGTTTGCCAATCGATATTCTTTATTTTATGTTATTTTATATTTATTATATATTTACCAACATGTATTATTTCCAACTTATTGACATTCAAACTGTAGTATCAAACAAAAATTCAAGTCATCCACACATTCACTCACCACAAGCAATCGATTGTAACAATCAACAAAATAGTCAGACATTCAATACAATGCATATTGAAACAAAGGAGATTCAAATTGAAACTTTTCCGTCAAACTAGAATCAATGAGAGTTTGAGACTGGTTAGAGAAGTACACATCTAATGTTCATGATTTCCTGTAACCAATGTACAAACTCCTTTTGACTACCTAGTGTTTAAATGTTTATATTCCATTCTCTCTGTGTTTGAATGTTATACACGTTCACCTTCTTCAGGCACACAGGCTTCACATCGTGTGTTGCTCTTCCATAGCTCGACTTGTGATGAGTGCCTTCAAAGTGAACGTGCCGTTACTCCACAGTATCCGATCAGTACACGAGCTTCAAGCAATCTCGGTAGTATCCAGAGTAGCTGCCAATCTCAAGCTGCTGTGGTGTAGAGTTGAAATAAGTTCACTTGCGGGTGCAGAAACTAGCAGCTGCAATTCCCTGTACGTGAGCTAAGATACGTAGGAGCTGGCGTCTTGAAGAGTAGAAGCCTCATTCAGACCTGATACGCCATTGGCTTTTTCTCGATCTCCGACGTCCAGGAGCAGACTTCTTTGAGAGCTTCCATTGCTCAGAAAAGAGCACAGCTTTTTGGGGTCTTGGCGACTCTTGGCTTTCGAAGCTGTTGTCAGGTTCTGGTGTTCCTTCACGAAGCCGCTTTGCCTCAGCCTGCAGTTCCTGAATCATATCCGTCGTTGTCTTTGTGGTGATGTTGCGTACATAGCCACCGAAGGGCGGTGGCGGAGATATCACTGGCTGCCAGATCTGGGTTTCTCATAAAAATAAATAAAATGAAATGAAATAACTCACAATCACAAACACATATAAATAAAATAAATAAAAAACTGAAATTATCTTACTTTATTTATTGTTTTAAATGTATGCAAGAATGGGCCATCTACGAAATCTGCACATATCAAACTTAAGTGAATAAAATTTACTAACGCAATTGAGCTTACCTGCTGCAAGGTGACCATAGACGCAACACGTTCTGTTCCACGTTCATGGACTTGCACAGGGGCGCCATAATCATCAATAAACAGGGGCTCGATTTTCCAGGTGCCTTCAAATCTTTTCATAAATCCTGTTTTGGCAAGCTTGTATTTCACCTGCACAAACAATTCACACGCACTACAATTTTTAGATTGCTAATCAAACATGACAAACTCTATCAAAGGCAAAAAGGCACAGGAGAAGCATCTCATCGCATAAAGCCGACCTAAGAATGTACAGACATATCACCATATGTGTGCTCCTATCCTGATCCACCAAAACACAGGCACTCAGAGTGCCAGAAAGCCACAGAAACCTCCAACTCGCAAGTTGCTCCAATTCCACGAGCTGGTGGTCACCATCATCTTGTAACACCTTGCGGTACTTAACCTCCTTCAAAAATAGAGCAAATAATCAGTTAAAAATCTTTCAAGTTTCATCTGCGGAAATTAAACCCACCAAGCGCAGACGCGGTTATAGTCGCCACCTAGAGGAAACTTAGAGGACAACGAGCGTCTCGCACTCGCTCCGAAGACAACCAAAAGTGAGTCGTTAAGAATTCACATGATTCACACATGCCAAATACTATGTGTAGATTAAAAATGAACACACCTCAATATTCTTGAAAACACGTTTGTTGCCGGGATCAGTGAGAATGTTGTAAACTGCATCTGGAGGTATTCCAAGTTCGAAATGTGAATCAAATTTGCACAAAGCTCCTTTCGGTACCGTCATCTGCAGCCTCCATAATTCTCATGAGGTCCTGGAGCAGCATAGGAACTAACTCTAAGACATAGGTAAATGGCACTCTCTTTCGACGTCGGTTGCAAACAAAAATACGCAAACAGACCCATGTTTGCAAGCTAGGAGAGCCTCTGATACCCACCTGCAGAACTGGAATCTCATCGACCCAAGAGCTATTCCGTCTCCATGCTGCGAGCTGTCTCTCTAGTCTATCCTGAAAACTTTGTTCAACCTTGGCTGTGGCAGTTTCTGTTACATGCGAGTCTTTCACTCCAAGAATAGAACGAATTCGGCTCGTCGAATCGCCCCTACCTGACTGCAACAAGTACCCCAACTTCTCCACAGACTGCTGTGCTCCCTGTTCTCACATCCAATTCATTATCCTGTAAGAAATAGCATGATTAAGATCTACTTTCACGCCTCGCAGCTAAACAAGCAATTTGTACACAACCACAACGGCCATGAGCTGTCCAATGCGCAAATCTAATAGATTCGAAAATCCGTCGATTTCTACGACTCCCAATCGCATCTAACCCCAATTAGTAATCTCATCAAGATTCACTGTAGATCTCGATAAAAAAGAGCGGCAATAAAATGCAAGAACTTTCCTACGCTTGATAAAGTGCAATCCTAATTAGATCCCTATTCCAAATCACCCAAAAACACTCGCAATTCTCCGTCACCAACAGTGACCACCTCGGAAACTCCGCTACTACCACACCATACCCAGGCTTAGTTACCTTAAGCACACCCTCCATCCATGCCGTAGGACCTTGCAGCCGGATGTGAAGCTCTTGCAAGGGATTGGACGCTGCAGCGATCACCATAGCTGAACTCTTCAGATTGCGACCCAGAGTTCAAGGAAGGTCGAAATCTGCGCCGGTTGACATAATAGCTTACTTCTATCGTCTTATTAGTGTGGCAGCTATCGATGGAAAAGGTCACTTGATACCTTTGAGATCCGATCTTGGAAATATCAGGCATCAGGTGTGGTGTGTAATGACAAAGACCATTTGCACTTTCTACAGGTGCGATGAGATGAGATCTAGCTCATTCATGCCCACCAAGCTTCCGGTGGGTCGCTTTCGAGGCCCTTGGTAGTATGCAAGTTGTGGCCTCGCGCCATTACCATATTTATAAAGGTTTTATCCTGGATGACCATGGCCGTGTCCAGCCATCACAAATTCAAACCAATTGCAGGGAATTCGGCAGCTACCACATTCGTTTCAGTTCCATCGAAATAGTGAAGACAACTTGCATACAGCCAATCATAGATTATGAATGTTGGAAATGAATGAAATCAATCACACGCCTTCAATATAAAATTAAGAGAACAGATATGGAAATTAATGTTCATCGCAGTCTCCCCTTCAACGAAATGTAGAAGAATTGATCATTGTACAAAGAATATCTATAAATCACGCAACTGAGAATTTCTAGCAGGGTGATGCCATCTATCGATGGCTCTATGAATAGCCAGCTTCGACGGAGTAGTATTATCATGAAGGGGATACATCTCGTATGACATGAGTGGATTTCGTAGTCATGTCACTGTAATCAGATGTTGAAAGAGTAGCCACCTAGTGGTGGATAATTCTGTGCAAGAAGTTTCTCCTCTTGGAATGGGAGGGATTTACTGTTGTGCTTCCATCAGCGTGGCGGTGGATCGCTGGACCACACATGGCCGCGCCATCGAATGTCCTTTCGTCATCCTCATCCTCGGATGACGACGAGGAGCTGCTCCTGGTTAGCATTGCCAGCAAACGGCCGCTATGACTCTTGGGTTTGTGTTTGCGGTGCTTGTGTCCAAGCAGTTTGAAGTGGCCTGGGTTGATAAATTCGCCAGCAGGTGCCTCGCAGTAGCTGCGACATTACATCATTGGAAAATTATTTTTTTGTTATGGGTAGCAACTGTTAAGTAGGATTGTTGATAATACACCAAGATATGCTAATGTAACCGTCAGAAATTGCTGAGCAGCAAGAAAGACGAGAAGTAAAAGAAGTGTTGTCCTTACTTTCCAGTTGGCACTTCCCTCACTACCGGAACGGAGATTTTCTCCTCCACCTCTTCAATAATCACGAGTGGTACGTGCTCAATTCTCGGCACGTCCATGTACTCAATCACTGGCACCATTTCTGTAACCTCACGCTCTTCCGTGATCACTCTGCAATTATCAAGTGATGTAGAAGTAAATATCCCAGGATTGAAAAAGCACATTTGAGGCTATGTTGTCGACAGATAGCCTTTCAGGTAGAGTTTGTGCAATGCAAGCTCACCCGTGAAAAGTTTCAATCCTCGTCTTGGGCACATCCCTCACTACTGGGATACGATCGACGGGCTCAACCTCCTCCATGATCACTCTCGTCTTGGGCACCCTGATGATGCGCTCCTCATGGTGGATCTCCTTAACATACTCAGTTTTCTGCACGGTTCGCATCTCAGGATATCTCTGGATAATCCTCACTCTGGTCTCGAACTCCTTGGGCTGCGATTGTCATCGTCACCGTCATGGTTAGCCAAGTATTTGCTTCCGCAACAGCAACCAAACTGAAGGGATTGAAACAAGTACAGTATGGAAGCTCAAGCTCCTGGAGAAGGCTCAGATTGTCAGATTCTTGCCAGGTCTCTTATGTTGGGATTGGGGCAGTACGCTTCCCCTTCATGAGTAACCTGCGTGCGGAGACGCAGCCGTGCCAGCTCCTCTTCAATTTGCCCCACCGAGCCGTGGCAATTGTTGAGCTGGACGTGAGGACCTTCCAAAGGAGTTACTGCTGCGCCGGTGGTGCCTACTCTGGGCTTAACCGCTTCTACTCCTTCACTTTCGTTGTAAATATGCTTGGAAGCCACCACGGCTTGACCACTGGGGTCGCGCACTACCATCTGGGCCTCAGCCTCGTCTTCACCGCGGTCTGCTGGGGTGATCTCTGGTGCCTGCTTCTGCGGCGTTGCCACAGCTGTTTATTGGCACTAACCGTCACAAAGCCCTCCCCTGAAACTTGCTTGAGTTCCTCTCTGCAGGCCCCAGCGAAAACAAGGACTGCAAACACGAAACGTGTCGTGAAAAGCATGGAAAGAAGCCAATGATTGAAGTGTTATTTTAAGCATTACATTGCAAATTCAAGCAGCAGCAGCAAGTTGCACATAAAAACCGCGAAACCATATGAAACATTGCAACAACTAAAAAAATGTGAACGTTTTCCAAACAACCTCAGAGACGATGGATTGTTGGAAAGTGGGAACTCAACTCACAAAGCGCAGCATCATCAAAGAGACTGTGATGGTCGACCCTGTGATGTATACAAGAAAGTGAGAAGAAGACGCGCCTAGAGACAGTCACCACCCAGAAACGTCAAATGCCTGGCATTGGAGTGATGACTGTTGCAGAGGAGGAGCTGCTAGCAACCTAGATCAGCGTCAAGTAGCGATGTGTACGTCCAAAGCTCCAAGCAGGCCCTGGCAAGGCCGGATATGCAGTGCACTTGGGGAGCTGGAGGGTGGATCGAGAGGGGTTGGTGTGGGGTGCAATTGTCGAGGAATGGGACACCCGGAATCGAATTCACAAACAAACCTGTGCAGGTCCCGCTAGATGACCACCAGCTGACGAAGTCTTCAGTTGCAGTTCACCCAGCAACATGGACTGTGGTGTTAAGACTTGGCTGCGAAGTTTACAGTGGGCGAAACCTTCAACTCCTGCCTCCTTCAGCATTGGTGGCTGTAGTCTCCTCCCATCTTCCTTCTGTTTGATTCTAAACATGCATAGTTTAGAAGCATTTTCCATTTGCTTTCGATCCTCTCACGGTTGTTTTCAAATACAAAGAGTGGGTTTGGCTACTGTAGGATGCACTTCGTTTACAAGTGAACCAAATCTTCGCTTTGTGTTCGCATGGTGTTTCGCTGAAAGCATAGGGATCGCATGTTCCCAATGCTGTGCCCTTCCTCTGCATTATGGGGAAATGGCACTGGAAACCAAGTGAACCCCTTGTTCCCCATTTCCTCAAAGACATGGCTGGTCTTGCCGACTTAGGAGGCTTGAGGTGTGGCCCCGTCAGTGCTCACAACCATGGCATGGTTGTGGCATTGAAGGCTGAGAGTGGGCTGTGGATGAGGTGGCACTCCACTCGGCTTGCTTGTCTGCTGAGCTGGCTGCTCATGTTGACTGGGTCAATTCCAGGAGTGTGTGATGAGTTCGCATGTTGGTCAGATGTTTGGGAACTATTCAATTTGGGTTGGATCCCATGGTTCTAATATTGTTCTTTCTGAAGGTCTGATATCTTTTCACATAAAGAATCTAAGTTTAAACAATATTACAATATTTAAAATAATAATAATAACATCAAAAAAAAAATTCTTTAAAAAGCAAAACTTGTAGTACTTTGCTTATGGGGTCTTTATACCTATAAGTCCACTTTAAAAGGCTATAGTACAAAAACTTTAAACTTTATAAAAGTCTCCCATTTGGTGAAGAAAAACTCTCCTTTAGAAATCTTGGTTTTTGGAGAAAACATAAAGTGAGAAAAGGCCATGGAATGAGCCAAATTATTATTTTATTATAAATCTAAATGTGCAAATTCATATCTTAATTTTAATAATTATAATAAATTTAATAAATAAACAATAGATATTTTTAATAATTTTTTACACAACTTCTCAAACTTTTGTAAAAATTGCTTCTTAAGATAGGCCTAATTTAAATTCTAGGCAACAACATTGTTCATGCCATATAAAAAAAAATGCATTTTATCTCATATTTTTTTCTTGTGGCTTTTAGACTGATTTGTCTAAGTACAAAGCCAACAAATAAAGCTTCTTAATTTCAACCAATTAAAACATTTAAAATTTGTCATCTCTCACCTTCTTCTCTAAGTATAAAGATCTCCTTATATTTTATAAATATAGTTTGTTCTTAAGAATATGTAAATAAAACTCTAAAGATGTAGTTTGATTCTTCAAACATTTTACAACATGATTGTCAAAACTCAAGGTTGTCAATTTTATGCACTCCATTTGAAAAGAAATGTACTCAAATTTCTAATATAAAAGTATATTTAAATTAATATTTTAAAATAATAATAATAATAATAATAATAACAATAATAATAAATAATTCTCTTAAATTATTGATATTATTTTTATAATATAATATATTACTAAAATTAAAATATTTTATATTTTTATATCTACAATTACTTACATGATTTATAAGATTTCTTTAATATAATTACTATTAATTTGTAAAAAAAATGCAAGAAAAAATTTATAGTTCATTAAAAGTTGAAACTAAAAAATTTTAATATTATTTATTTTTTGATGGTTAAAATGGTTTAAAATTGTTAATAATAAAGACAAAAAATAAATAACATAACATATAGTGGAAGTAATATAAGATAACTATTAGCCATTAGCTATTAAAACATTGTTATACTAAAAGTTGGACATTTTTAGATAAGTTGAAATTTTCAACCATTGTGTTATTATATAAAAAATAGTTAGACATAGTGTACTTTTTTCCTATTTCTTAATATAGAGTTCATGTTGTTAGTATAAAAGAAATTCTTGTTATGTTTGAAGTAAAGCTTATAAAAAGTTTAATTCTATGTAATTTTTTTTTAATAATTCTTTTGCAATCTTTTTTCCTTATTCAAGGTTGAGTAGGAAGAAAGAACAACAAATGTTTTTTGATAGCCTCTTAAATTTCCAAGCTTGTCCTATGGGCCAATATATTACTATTAAAAGATAATTTTAATTCTAATTAGGAACATGACATATTTTTAAATAAATAAGTTGATAATTTAAAATTTAGCTAGTCAATTTAATAAAAATTTATATTTGTATAAATAAATAAAATTCTTTATAAAAAATTTAGATAAATGTTGAAATATATATATATATATATATATATATATATATATATACCTAATTATTAATAGATAGATTTATAATAATTATTTTGTTTGTGATTGAATTTTCTAAAATATAAACATATTTTTTCTTGTTTCCTGTCCTTTCTTGTTTTTATATGATTGTATCAATGGTTTAAAATTAATTGCATTAATCTTAATATTATTCTAATTAACTTATTATCTATGTATTGTCATATTATCAAATGACTCATTCATAAACATTTTGCATAATGAGAACAAATTATTTCTTCAATAATCTTTGTTCACATACAAAGAAATAATTTATAAAACCATCAAATGCTAATTAATTCTAAATTTCTATTACAAGTTTTTTAGTTCTGGTACCTAATGGAATATACCACGCCAGATTTCATTGCTGGGTAGACCACATTACAATGGCATCACTATTTATAGTGGTAAAAACTTTGACACAATAATACCAAAATAGTATTTAATACCATCACAACGTTTGATAAATCCCCCCTTAGAGCTGCACTAAGTATGTTTATTCTTCAATAAAACTTCCACATACCTTGTATCAATACATCACAGATTAACATCCCAACTATCAACACCACATACAACGACTTGGCATTTTCATCACAACAGTCTATCTCACATGATGTACACTGATTTCTCTATGATATATTCCAATCATTGAATAAAGTCGTACTACTAAAACAATGGATGATTGTAAGATCAAAGAGCATTTTACTATCCGTATGCCTGAAAAATGAGAACAAACCTTGATAATGGCTCTTCACCAATCAAATGAAATTACTAAAGAGTTACTAGGTTTATGAACCTTGAACATTAGGCCATGCTGGAAAATAGAAAGGCCTTGCTGGATCTTTATCGGAAGAAGATGTAGACATCTTCTGAGGTAGGGTTTCACCAGCTTCATCACGAAGTGTTTTGGAGTGTTCAGAAAGGAGACCGTGGACTCTTCGCACCAGCTGCACAGGCACCATGATTACGAGAGATGGTAATAATTAGCGCTGGAACAATATGATGATTAGTCATTGGTGCTTCATGACTTTGGAAATATTAGAATGTAGAAAGATAATAATGTGAACAAACACTAACGTATAACTCGATTGCGACTAACTGGAAAAGGAACAAACAGCCCTCAGCTAGCGTAGGATGTACCTCATCAAGACCATGCTCTGTTTGCGTGGACACTCTTAGGGCACCAGCAGGGCCCACCAACATATATGCCTCTGCCTCCATGGCAGGGATGTGTGCTGGAGGAGTTTCCAACAGATCGGCTTTGGAGACAACATCCAACCATGGACGTTCAGGAAACAGTTCTTTAATGTGCTTATATATCGAGAACTGTGAACAAACCAATTAGGCAAAGAAGAATTAGTGGCGATCTCAATACTTGGATCGGGTGATCAGACGCACAAAAGAAACGAAAACAAGACATATAATGGATATATTGATAATCATTTGATCTTACAAGGTCGTATCAACAAACTTGTACCTGGTCAGAGACCGTTGTACCACATTCGCCAGTCAAATCGTGGACAAAAAGAACAGCTGTTGGTAGATGCGCTAGGGCAGCAAGTGTCAACTTCTCAATGTTGTTCCTTTCATCTGTTGACAACCCTTGTGTAAGCTTAGGTCATGCAATCACTTTCATAAAAATGCACTCAAAAGCACTACCATCTGCTAGGGATTTTCTGTAACTAAATGAATAATTTCCATGTCAACATTAAACCGAGAGACCACTAATTTCTAAACGTGTAATCTTTACGAACTATTACCATCTGGGCGGTTCAATATCCCCGGAGTATCGGTCACCTGTGATGACAGAAACGATTTTTTTTTTGTTAGTTTAAGTATTTGTAGTAGCGGTGCTTCAAAAAGCGTTGCCTTCAACAGAAGTACCTGATAATAAAGCTTCTATTTACATCGAGCAAGACTTATGCGTACAAAAATGACATAGTTTTTTTCCACTGTGCGGAAACATGCACTGGTCAAAGAAAACCCGAAGATAAACTTGAATAACTTTAGCAGTACCACCATTTAAGATTTAAGGCAAACTCACTACTTGCACATACACATACCTGATAACGAACAGAATCTACAAAAAAATGGCCCATAGATATGCCTCTTGTTGTGAATGGATAATTGCAAACCTGAAAACCACCATAACTACTTTTAACTTGAGCCAGGCAACTAGAGTGTGGCAACAAGGGAACCGGATTGCTTGTATTGTAGTAGCCAGGTTCTCTATGAAATATAACCAGAAACTTCCATTGAAACATCAACATGTTAGGGAAAAATCAGTGAACCGTAGGTTAGACATATGACTTAAGTTTAGTCTTTCAATTAAGCACAACATAAGTTTCTAAGAGCTAAAGCTGTACCTCTGGTTTACCAGACGACAGTATTCGTACAAGTGATGACTTGCCAACATTAGGAGCTCCAACAAGGCATACTGTAGGTGTGCGAGGATGCACTACAGGCATTGCTCTTAAGACCTAGCAGCAGAATTTAGCATAGCGCAAACAATCAATAAGCATAAAACCAAGAAGTGCATTCAGAAAAATGAAAAAATGGAAAAATGAAAAAGTACAGCATAACTATTTTGTCATTATGAATCTGATGTAACCGCTCGTAAGAACGTTGCCGATGACCTGTAAAATGTACACAGGGTTACGGAATAACCCAGATATGGATGTTTAGAACGAAGTTGGCAGGCGAGGGAAAGAAAAACCTTTGCAATCTCCTTTAAGTCATCAACGGCTTTCCCATGCTTCTTGAACATGTCTTCAAGCTTTGTAATTCCCTGTTGCATAAGGTTGCACTTGAACAAGTCACTACAAAAGAATCAACAACGCAAGTTTGAATCGGGCTTTCTTGCTGCGTTTGGATATCGTGAGCAAGAGGTTGTCTTCACTCACAGAATCCAATGGAAAGAAATATGTAGCAGACGATATAAGTACTTAATTTTAAGTCATACCTCTTCCAACCGCTCTTCAGCCTCACGTTTGCTGGTTGACTACAAGGAAGAGCACAAACAATGACACGACTTTAGCAGCAGTAAACTATGAATTCATCACTACATAACGAATCGAACCAACGAATCTCAAGTATGCACATGAATGGTATATCCTTCATTAACCTACAAAACGGTGTCGAAACCGTACATACCTTAGCGCAAAGAGAAGCACAATTCTTCCCGTAATCGAGTATCCTCTTGCGCAAGAGATCAACCCGTCGTAAAGTCTAGAGCACGAAAACAATCTAATCCTCGTAAGAAATTGGACATCCAATATCGCGACTCAAGATCACCAATAGATATAAATCAATTCATACAAAAAATCGGAGATCATGATCTAGGTCACTACGAAGGTCATATAAAAAGGTGTCAAAATTGAAGAAAGAGCAGCTAGAGTTAAATGGCATTCGGCATTGCATAAAGGACAAGATACTTGCTATCATCAACCAGGACCTACTCCTAGTTAACAGGCAAGAGATGTCCAGCATCTGATCAAAGCAGGTGAACTCTATTAAAGCTCCGAAAATACTTGGTGAAGCAATAGATGATTCAGCACGAACCGCCAGACTAATGTTTATTACGCATCACCTTGTACCTAACTCGTGATGCTATATCCATTAACAGCTATATTACGTAACTATCGAGCATATCTAGCATTACAGACTGTATAATATAGAATACAAAATCGAATAAGGTCAACAACCTCTTCATAAGTGCCTGGCCCAAGTGTGAGCTCAAGAAGAGATTGTTCATAAGGATGTAGCTGCTGGCACTCTGGAAAATTCTTCACGTACGCTTTCAGAGGAATAGTCAGCTCCTGGAAAGAGAGTTAGTTCACCGAATCAGCTCCGAGGCGTGGTTCCACTACTGCAACACACAGTGTAGGAAAAGCTATAATTTTTTCTAAAAACATGTATTTATTTAAAAGAAAAAATCTTCACCTTAGTTAGAGCATCTAACTGCTTGGTTCCCCGATTACGCTCCCGTTTGGCAGCATTCTGTATTCCTGGTTAAGGACGCGCTCATCACAAATTGATACAAGTTGCAACCTCTCAAATGCTATAGAATATTGAGAGGAATAAACGCGAGCCAGACCGCAGAAGCAAGAAACCGCTTCCTTAAACCCTCAACCCTTGACCCAGATGAGCGGCAAAAATAACTACCAGCTCCCCAGATTGTAGTCAAAACAGGAACAAAACAGACAAAGTTGAGCCAAAAAACCTTTCGTGGGTTTGATCATCTTAGTCCGCCTCAATGCAGTCCCCAGAATTTCAATTCCTGGGGACACTATTGGAAGTTGCTGAAAAGCACCGATGTCCCTTCGTTTCACAGCAATCTGTTTCAAACCAATACCACGTTTTGAAACCATCCCTCTCCAGTACCCTCGGCTTAGCGAAGAGGAATTCTTTTGGTCCCCCAATTGAATTCGCAAATTTAAGTAACTATATCCCATTCCCCCCTCATGAAGTACGATAGGAGATGGCAACCTTGGGTTTTGACTCAGAATCGATACTTGATTGCGGCTGCTCGTCGACTTCGGAAAAGTCATCACCCGTTTTCTGCACCTTAGGGGCTTCATCGATGGTTGCGCTTTGGGATGTGACTAGTCGCAGCTGATCCAAAGAGAAGCTACGAACCCTTGTACAACGAGGCACTGCACTTCCCTCACAACCTGGAAAATCACAACCCCTTACCAAAGATTCACACGCCATTCAAACGCCCACCCCTCCTCTCCACCTTCCCTCCCTCCAAACTGCCTGAAAAAATCCTTTGTATTCTACAAAATTGGCGAAACGGAAGTATGTACATCTCAACCTAATGCACTCCAAAGCGTTTTCATACCTGACACTGAATTGCAAGCCCAGCGTAAATCTCTGGTTACCAGGAACGATGAACTAGGAGTTTTACACAAAGCATGGAGAGGGCGGAGTCGAGAGGACGTGCAGCATTTGGTGATTCCACTTGTAAACACAATAACATGCGGAACCAGATACTGCATTGCAAACTTCATGACTACCGAGGAAGAGCTCCAGTTTGTGGAAAGACTCCAAGCCCTTACTGTTGACAGACCTTCCTGACCTCGGATTGCTCTCCACAAATTCTCATTCTGAAAACGCACGCCTCGCCAAAACCCTGAATCTCAAGCGAAACTAGCACAAAGCAAAAAAATAAGTCAATTCAGCTTTAAATTGTTCGTGAAATTTAGGATAGGATATGTATTGGTCGGATGATCTCCACGGAAACCTCCCCACTTATAGGGTCGAAAGGGGGCGCTCTTGGGCTGCCTCCTTCTATTACCGTGACCCTGTCCTCTGAGGATATTTTATGATCTTGGTCAAGTTGCATGGAGCTGATGCTCTCGATTGGTCGGCGATGCAGATGTTTGCAAGAGCCCACTATCTACAAATGCGGTCAGATAGCAACATAAACATCACTTGTCTTGCAACTACTGAAAGTTGAACGAATACAACATATAAAAGCCTGTGTTGAGAACCTGGTGAGATACGATGGGTCATGTGTTCATCGACTTCCGTGTTTGCTTGTTACACGCTCAACGTTATTGCCTTCATGCATTTGAGCAGATCAAAGCTTCGTTTCTTCGTCCACTTTAGACATTCCATGTTGATTAATGCGAGAGGAAGAGACCTGGAAGAAATTACTTGCAAACAAGTGTAGGTTTCTGTCCTTTGCGATCCGTCCAATGGGTTGGTACTTAGCAATGCTGAAAGTGAGAAAGCTCTGGCTGCAATTCCGCCGACCTAACAATATCTCCTATGTGGTGGTGCCAGTATTAGGGTAAGGAATGGGAGCTAACCAAATCGTGTCGTGACCTAGAACTACAAGAGAGTATTCCTCCTAATTGTTTTGTGCGGGAGCATTCGAAATTGTTGCATATCCATTCTTTGAGATATCTTTCCACTACTGTGCAGGAGCATCGAGGGTTTAACTCAGCTACCAAAATAACTGCCAATGCTCTCAGTAGTTCTGGTTTGACAAATCCATGTCATATGTTGTGAGAGTGGGTCCTGGTGCACCGGTTGGTTTGGTTCGCGATCAAGTTGTTGAGTAATGGGAAGGCGAGCGAGGGAGAATTGTGGTACTTCCACACTATGACACTTCTGTGGGAAGGAGAGAGGACAATGCTGGTTAAGGAGGCAGCGCAAGATTTGCGGAACCAAAAAGCAGGCTGCATGTGGACACGCACCCTAACAGACTAAACTGATAACGTGAGGCTCGATAACCAATATACATAGAATTTCACGGACATGAACACGTAACAGTTCATCGTAGCCTAAATGCCGCAAGAGATGAGACCCCATTGTCACACCCCGACCAGCGGTCCGCACCCCCAAAAATTCATGCGGTTAAATTTGCGCATGTTCACAAAATACGCAACACCCACCATTGCAATATCATTTTCTTCATTCAAGTTCGACACCAACTTTCAGAGTAATTGCCTCAACCCAATTGGGTAACCATTTGATTCAACTCCCCAAATTCAAACTCCAGAGCCAGCAGGATGACTACCATTTCATGCACAATCACTACTCCCACTAAAAAAGACTTGCACTGAATGTCTATGAATGGCTAATATGCACTGCAATATAACAGCAGCTATTGTTCATTTACAGCACCTATAATTGATAATTCGTAATATATTGTACAATGTGTAACAGATTCACATACACCACACATTTACAACAATCATTCAGACAACTAAGCAGCATAATATTTTTACTGCATCTCAATGTTCTGATGAATACTGGTGAAAACCATGGATACTATATTTGAAAATATAGTAAAACTATGCCATTAAAAAACTTCATGAACATAACCAGCTCCTGTCCAAATAGTGCATTCATATAATGATTAACAAGAAAGGTAGCTTAGTACTAAATCACGGAGGAACTTTTCAAATCAAATCATTGTTGTTAAAAGATTCGTAAATTTGCTCGCTCTGTAAACGATTTAAAACAGGACCAAAATAGGAGATCCTCCAACTTTGTAACAGGAAGAGCTGTCATGAACTTCCCATATGGCTCTTTTCAGTAGCACTGGAGAGAAAAATTAAATTACTGCACCTCACAATGGTCGAGGCTATACACGAGCCAGTACACCTAGTGAAAGCGAGAACAGTCCACATGTATGACTAGAATTTGAATTCTGAGAAGGCCTGTTAATAATTGCAACCGAAATGTGACAACAGATCCATCTATACTAGTCGACCCTGCCAAGCTAATAACCTCAATTGCACCAAATCCGAAGAAGTGGTGGATTCACAAGGAGAAGTTAACTAAGTGGCAAGCTGGGGCGTTTACTGCTATCTTCAGGTGAAGATGGTTACGACATCTCGGCTGTATCCACGGACCATAAGCAGTCTGGGGATGCTCGCAACGAGAAGATCAATGTACTCCATGTAACAATACGGGGGATGATATGGGGGAGGAGGAGGCAGACTGACCAGAACAACAGCTGCAGATACTGAATAACGCATGATAATCGAGTTCAGTTTCAAGCACGTGTACAAAAATTTATTCACCTGTCCAAAGCAGCACAATTTTTAGCCATGAAAAATTAGCAGGTAATCAACTTCCAATAGAACCTACCCGCTTGACCTTAAGTGCAAATGCGTGAAGCCAAGGCCTGATTTCAACTAAACAGGAGAAAGTGCAATTTCATGAGTTGTGCTGCAGGCATTGATTGACAAATATTATAGCCTTAGAAGAAAAACAGTATCAAAGTAGGAAAGGCAATCGCATTCACCTGCTGTTCATCAATCGTGGCTATGGCTGGATCAGAGGGGTTATTGCTGCTGCTTCCAGCATTCTTTAAGGATTCAGCATTATGCTGAGATATCCTTTTGCGAGCCTTAGAGAAGCTTTCCATGGCATTATCCCGTCCTGATGATTCAGCAACTTGGGCATCTTCTTGGTGATCTTTCCAAGACTTCATAGTCACTATGATGACGTCAGCTTGCATACGCAAATCATACAAAAACTTTTTCACATCTGCTTTCAGTTCATCCGCTTCACTATCCTCTTCAGCAATGCAGAACACCTGTCAACATGGTTTTAGTGAGTCTGTGATTTTGTTGGTCAGCTAAATATTGGCCAGCTATTTGCTCAATCAGCAGCGAAGAGCGTAGATTTTAAAGATTGATTACTACAGCACAGAAAAGCAGTTGAAAATCACCTGAATCTTACAGCTTTCAAAGCAATCTTTAGCACGAAGTAACTGGGATAGAAGCAGCATAAGACCACCATCACGAACAATCCAGTAAAGGTCAATTGTTCCGTAATGCTTTTGAAACTCTCCAGGCCATTCATCCAGACCTTTCACTATAACAACTGCTTTGTTAGACAATGAGCAATCGTTAATAATGCTGACAAAGTTCTCTGGAATATTGCTGCCTCTATGGTCCCTCCATATCTCAGGATAGCGCATACACACAATATTAGGCTTCAAATTTGCAAGTCCCATGGCTTGAACAATTATGCGAAACCCCTCAATAATGTTTGGAGCCACAATAACCTCAGCAACTCCCTCACATTTCTTATGATCGATGTAAGTGGAAAGAAGTTGGCAAGCCTGTCAAAAGTGAAGCAATATTTGTCACGAATTAATAATCCAAATGATCTCAAATAACAAAAGCAACAATGACCTAGGTACTGTACTACTTCATTCAGAATGCATTATTCCACTTTCTACGCATGACAAAAGATTATGTAAACGTATGCATTCTCAATCGCTGATGCGCATAGTATCAAGTCTCTTAATAAGTAAACTCATGCAGCTTAATCTGTACAACAATAATTAAAGATATCGTAAACTTCACTTCAAGGGATTGGAATAATACCACTCGGCTTTCCTCCGTTTTCTCCTCGTATTCTCCCTCTACAATTGACGCAAATATGGACATACCACGCCCCTTTTTCTTCATGCAGTTAGCGAAATCAGCCAGCTTGGGGTGACATGGTACATCATTGGGCAGAATACCCCAAGGCTTACAGAAGATGAGGGGAATTGGATACCAATTTTTAGGATGCACTGGTGTGGCTGCATTAGATACCAGCAGAGAGAAAGCGATAAGTGGTAGCACACATGGGTTAGAGATAATAAGATGAAGAGTGTGGCAATAGACACCTATATCATTAAGCAAAACAACCAGAACCATTAACTCACTTGCTAGATAATTGGCATTACGAGCACATAATAGATAAAAAGTGTAAGGCAACAAAGTGTCATCGACTAAGAAAATATCGGATACGCAATAGATGAGTACCTCCAAGCGACCGGAGACTACGCAAGGCAAGTTGAAAGTAGGCACTTTTGAAGCCATCTCCCCAGTCACCACCTTTGCCCTTGATACTGACATACCAATACAGCAGCGCGGCAAGTGCTAAAGCGACTATTGTGAATACCCAAGAAATCATGAACATTATAACTGCGTGATTGCAAACAAGGAATGAGGGAAATGAAGCATAAAGGGTCCAAGATCCATGAATTGATAACTAGACAGAAGCAGTGACTGACAATTATGTGATGAGGCATCAAATTCGAACAAGAAACCACAGCATCATTCTGAATGAAGTGAATGGAGAAATTGAGTAGGATTCTTGACATTTTGTACATGTAAACGAAGGGCCAAAGAACAAGGAGGGCGTAATGTTACAAATAGAAGAAAAGACGGATAACTTACTGATACATGTAAGAGCACCCAGAAGTGAAAGACTCCAATGGTGGAATTTGAATCTAGGCCGCCAACTAGGTGCATCAAGTAAGTCCAAGAGGAAACAAGACAGGTTAACTCCCCCATAGCAAAGCAGGAAAAACATGGTAGTAACAGGACTGATAAGATCTAAATTGCCAAGGACGACACAGCCAGCGCAAATGAACATGGTGAATATCATTGCATAATAAGGTTCCTCATCATCAGACGCTTTGAAATACTTCAGCACAGGGATGATGTCATCATTGGCAATCGCAGCAAGCAGTCGAGGAGCTCCTGTCAGACTCTGTAGAGCTGCCCCAAGTGTAGAAAGAACAATTGCAACTTGGACAACCCAAGGAACTGGCCATGCAATTGTTGCAGTCAATAACCTAGAGACAAAAAAAAAAAACACGAATTAAAATTTGAAAATAAAGGATCTTGAAAATCTCTGGAGAATACTTTCAGGTCCGGAAAAAAAAAAAAAAAAAAAAAAAAAAAAAAAAGCTTCAGTGAATGGTTCAATTCCTTACAATATGTCTTCGCAAAAAAATATTCTGGCTCCGTGGAGTTAGAAGTGCGTTTCAACAACTATTCTAACTGAATGCACATAATGCAACAAGAGCGAGATAGGAAAGAGAAGACATGAATAATAAAAAATTGTACGGTTCACCTGTCAGTTAACAGTTCATTTCGCGAAGCAACAGCTCCAAACATTATAACAGAAACAAGATATAGAGTGGTAGTTGCAGCAATAGCAGATAAGGTTCCCCTAGGTATAGAACGTTGAGTGTCCTTGAGTGAACCAGATCGATTAGATCCCGCCATGATTCCGGTGACTGCAGGAAAGAACAAGCCGAGTAAACTCCTGCAATCATTCAGCCCCTTTCGATTTTCATCAAGCTTGAATTGCGTTGAGTAATAAAACATTTTTGTGTGTAAATAGACCTTGCAGCCAAAAATAAGGTTGACTTGATTCTATCGATTCATTAAATCCCCCAAACTAGGCCCTCGTTCAACTATGATGACAAAGAAACAAATTCCAAGTTAACAACGTACTCAAAATCCCAGTAGAAACCAGTAGGAGCTGGTATCCCTGCATCGTTCGTAAATTGGTAGCGAGAACTCCAATTTTCTCGTAGTGTACTCAATTTAAGTCCCGTTATCCCAGCTGCATGCATCATTAAAAGAAGAATATTTTTACAAACTAAAAAATGCGAACTGAATAACATCCATACTGAAGGTCTCTACTAAAAATCATTGTACAGTATCATTGAAAATAAACATTACTATAGCCTACCAGCACTCAGGAGAAACTCAAGTAGAAAGAAATAAGATTCATTTCTAACGTCCAAATTCAAGTCACTTCCAAAGGAGCTTCACATCCAACCACAGTTCTAACTGCTAAGAAATGTCATCCTGAACTACAAGAACCCATCTTTCAAAATGGCATAGCTAAAGAGATGAAAGAAAAAGGTGAGTGGTCGTACTGGAATCACTGTGCCGACCTGCTGTGAAAATACCAATGAATATGCAGAACAGAGATAGAATCACTGGAATCAAAAATGCTGGGCTAACCCTGTTGATAATTCTGACCCCACCAAAAACTATCACACAGAGTGCAGCTGTGAATATGAGACCATAGACCTGAAGGTCATGTATACTAGGAGTATACAGTACTTCAGGCACTGCCGATGGCGAGGGCGCGACATATAAATCAGTTACAGTTCCTGTCACAGGAAAACCAAACATTTGTACGAGATATAAATATCAATTAGGACCTTTTCCCATCCTAACCAATAATCTAGAGTGCCAACGACAACATTCTTGATCTTAAAGTCACAAATCAAGAACTTTTGAGTTTAAAAAATTCCATAAACCTTACCAATATGGTAATTTCAAGTTTTACAACGAAAGAACTCAGGAGTAGCAGAGCAATAAACTATCTCAGAAAATCTCCACTCCTGAGATTTTCTCGTAGTGTACTCAATTTAATCCTGAGTACTCCTGCTAATACTGAGACTCAGGATTAGCAAAGCAATAAACTAACTCAGAAACTGGGTTATCTGAAAAATTATCACTATTCATATGTCATTCTAAACTTGAATCAATGGTACAAGATTCAAGAACTCACGCTTAAAAAGATCTGCGCCAGGGATGGCATCTAGAAAGGTCTCCACAGCTCCCAGAATATACCTAAGTGCTTTCAAATATTTTTAATCACATTCTTGTAGTACAAAAATTTCAAGATGATGATGATGTTGATAAAACACGTCGTACAGACGGAAAATTTAGAAAATAATAAAATTACTTATAGCAACATCACTACGAAATATCAAAACTTGCAGAAATTGCAGAAATGTTAGATGGAAATAATACGATTAAGAAAAAGCCAATTTATACTCACATTGCGGCAGCCACAGCGTTTCCAAGGAAGAAACAGAGACCAATACTCACACCAACCTCAGGACCAAGTGCCCGTCCTATCAGGTAGTAAGGACCCCCACCCTGAATAAAGGCAAGATTAATTCCATTCTCATCTAACTCCCTTCCAAATAGCAATGTGAGCAAGTGGCCAGGCAGTAAGTGCAATATTATTGACCTCAATTGCATCGTTTATTGTTAGATTAACCGCTTCCACTATAAAATACAGTCTCAATCAAGCGTGACAATTCGTAAATGCTTAGGAAACGACCACAAACCTTCATTGCTCCATTGGTAGCAATAGCGCTGAGGGAGATAGCAGTCAGAAACGTGCAAAAGCAGCAGAAACAAACAAGCAAGAGGCTGTTCCAAATGCCAGCTATTCCAATAACCCTGCCAAATGTCCAATACTGAACCGATCACAAATTCACGCTCTACAATGTTGTGATATACCTGTAGTAATGAACCTAGTATATGTAGACGACCAAGCACTTCAAATCATTCCTTATAATCCAAATGAAACGAGTGAAGAGAAGAGTTACGTAGATTAATACTTTGTACAACCCAATGAAGATCATGGTAGCAATATTACATCTACTTGAATTCTATCCACAATATATTCTTACCATGTGAATCGAATATAGAAGATAATGCCCATGATGTTTTGAAAACATGGTATAAAAACACCCGTGAAGGTTCCCATCTTCCCAATTTGAGTCTGCAACGTAAACAGAAGAGTACTTGTTATGGAATTAACCTTCAGCAAAACTCACTGCGAGGAATTCACTGGACGAATGCGAATCCAATACTTTTGGCTTACGTGCCCTGGCTAGATTTGATCGAGAACGTTACTCCAAAAATCTTGCCAGGATCGTCAAGAAGGGAAACAATTCATGCACTGTTGAATGCATGAATATAGAAAACTTATCAACTTGCATCACAATAACCCTACCATGTCCAGTCTGTACACCAGAATTCTAAGGGGACAGTTTGTTAACCTAAATAAAATTGGATAGAAGCCCATTCCAAGCGACAAACGGACAACTTCTGCTGCCTTTAGAGAAGGAGCATCAACTTTCCCCCGCATCACAAACTTTGCAGATTCGAGAATCCTCTTGAAAGCATGTGCAAATGCAGTTTTTAACAAAACTCCCAAGACCTAGATGAGAGTAAGATATCATGGGAAATTAGGCAGAAGCATAGTGTTTCCAGTATGCAAACCGACGAAGAACATACACTGAAATAGTACTTTCATTTCATACCTCTATAAACAAGGATACATAACCTGGATTATCGCTAGGGCCATCAACATCCATCGAGTAATCCTCCGGATCCCTGGGACTATGGGGCATTGCATGTTGCTGCCCTCCCATACTGCATCACAAAGGGACAAAGAATACTGAAAACCCCCACGATTATACCATAAGATTATATACTGTAAATGACAAAAGTTATCAAGTTCAAAAGCATAAAACTATATTTTTAAAATCCAGTTATCAGAATGTATCTTTATTGTGTTTTATTGTCAGGATGTAATGAGGGTTTTGAAACCAAACGATTAGAATGTCCATCAAAAGTCACCTTTTGAGCCCTCTGACATCAACGAAAGGGTCACTGTGATAAAGCTCCAGCTTAAAAGTTTCTCTTTCAATCCGATCGAAGACTTCAACATCGGCATCGTCATTTTGAACTTTTTTCTGACTCTCTGATTCCCGGGTTCTAATTGACGGTAACGCTCTGCTCCCAGTAAAACAACACATTAAACCATCTCTTACTCTAGGTCTCTCGATTTCAACCAAGCTTCAACCTACTAAGGTGAAATAAACAATTACCGAACAATTCAGAAGTCATTGTCCTTTGCTCTAAGTCGTAATGCAACAACTAACCGAGGGGTGTATCGCCCAGCGGAATGCTGCCGGACTGGAGTACGAGGGGAAGTCGAAAGATCTGCAGCCGCTATATCCTGCGCACCATCACCAACAACTGGAGCTGCGTCTCCATTCTCTGTATCCTGATGCTCTGAATCGCCGTGGCGGCGTCCCCCATTTTCCATCTCTCTCTCTCTCCCTCCCTCTCTCTTCTTATCAATGTGATAACAACCTCATTCCTAGCCTGCCCTTGGAGTAGACCCAATAAACATGGATTCAGCGCTGAAATAGCCTTCAAAGCAAGCTGAAATGTTTTAAAGTCAAACCCAATCTTGGCGGCTCCAGGTTTTCAACGACAATCATCTCACGGGCGTCAAGTCCCAACTGACACAGCACCTTCAGCACAAAGATATACACAAATCCGCATAGCAGATTCTAAGCCGTCATCACTGAACCCCCTGGTGAAACATTTTGGCAGATTCACACACAGGAGGGAAATTACGAAAAAAAACCCAGATGAACAGGCGAGCAGACGTCGAATCGCTTTGCACCTCGAGCAACGTGAATTTGTGTGAGTATCGCCACAAATGAGCTTGCGAACGGAAACCCTCAAAACTCCCTGCAGTTCAAATCCACCCGAAACACGCGTCGTTCTGACGTTTTATTCACAGCGTGGAGCTCTCAGGCGACGTCGTGGAGGCGATCTGCCTCAAATCTCATCTCAACCCAAATGGCGAATTAACACATTGCAAGCGCCAAATCAAGTAAACACCCTGACAGGCTCGATCGCAACTCACAACCCGCTCCCAAATGAACTGCAAAGACAGAACCCTTCGAAGAGCACGCGTTTAGAGATTAAATAGCATTGCAAAAACCAAGTTAAGCTTTGTTGCCATCACGGATCCATCACCCAGAAACTGCCACCAAGGGAAAAGCTTTGACCAACACAGGCAACGTCAGAAGAAGTAGGTACATAGAAAAGCATAAATTTAAAAGGGGAAAAAATAGGCAAGATACAAACAAACATAGAGGGAAACGACGCCATTATAGTTACCCCTAAAAGTGCACAGGCGACATTATTTGGGTCGAGTGGATCTCCGAACTACATGGGTCCACAAGGCATGAATGCCAAGCAACCGCATCTCCATCTCCAAATACAGCTACAACATCGGCCCACTCCATCAACAATGAGTACTGAAAGAGCATTTCTGACTATCTGATGGATAGAGTTCCGCACATGCCAAGCTTCCATGGCAGCTCAACCAACATGCGTTGCTGGAATTCATGTTTGTGCACTTACCTGGTGCAACCATGTGCACCTCCACATCCATTTCTAGCGTTGGGCGTGTATCGCTGGGAGCGAATGTTTTCTCAGTATTGTTTCAACGCTGGGAAAGAATATGAGCCTTGATTAATTGATTGTCACAAAACTTAGCCTTAGAAAAAGTTCATACTTGTCAAACCAAGCAATCTCCCCAAAGAAAACAAGAGTTCAGGTCAAGTGTCTTTGCTGAAATCTTATTCCAAATTAGGTGGTAACGAAGAAGAATTTTTTAAAAGATGGTATTTAACACAATTTGTGTTGAGGAACGTTATAAGAACATCTCCAAATTAGTCAATAAGTCTTTGTTTGACAAGAATGTTTTCATGTAATTAACAATGTCATTTTGAATTTCTTTTGAATTTTTTTTAATGACTCTGTAATGTTATCAACTAATAATATTGTGATGTTTGTATATTTGGATTTTAACTTTAAGAAAAATTTGTTTAAAATTGAAACATTCTAAACATTCTAAAAGTGTCAATAATGCTTCTAGAATATTTTTAAGGATATCTAATTCAAAATTGAGAAGTTTTATAGTTTGACTAGGTTTAGGTTTATTTTAATTAATAAGATGTTTTCTTTTGATGTCAAGATAATAATGGATACGCTTGGCTTTAAATCTTTGTCTAATTCTTAAGCTATGCAAAATTAGAGACTCACCTAATTTAAGTTATCTAAATTTTCTCTTAATAGTTCATCTAAATTTTCTAAATTTTCTTTTAATAGTAGATAATTTTAATTTTTTTAAAGACATTTTTTAGTGTTATCTATGTAAAAAACTTAACCTTATTGTGTCCAAAAAAGTATTAAATTTTCTAATTTAATAGGTTAAAATTGGGTACCTTATTACACAAATACCATGTAATGATGTTTGGAGGACTAATGACAAGAGTTTTTTTTGGTCTTGTTTGATAAATTAAAATTGGATATCTATCCTTAAATTTCACAAACATCATATGATAATAATTTTGAGAGGACTAATGACATGAGTTTCTTTTTGTCATGATTTGATGCTTAGCTGTAATAAGAAAAAATATTTTACTTAAGAATTTGTGTACTTGTTATACATCTTCCAATTTAGACTGGCTCTAGGAGCCACAGTTCCAGTGTTGATAAATGGAATTGACCATTAATAGACTATGTAATGAAAACAAGTTTTTGCAATGACTAAATTTCTTACCTCATTAAACTAACATAATAAATAAATAAATAAATAAAAACTTACGAATGATGTACTGACGAAGCAAATTTTGGACGTCCTTGTGAACAAGCCTACGTTGGAAAATTTGTGAACACAGATTTGTTAGAACAAGGAAAGAGGTAGAACTACATGTGAGAAACCCTGGTAGAAGGGAATCCCGGTAATGAGCCGTTGCTCCCTGCAGGACAATCCACTTCATCACGCTTGATTCTTAGTTTTTGAATGAAGTTTACAGTTTGTCTATTCATCTTCAGTGTATGTGCATGCAAAATATCAACAAGCACGAGTAACGAATTCTGTGTTTGGACAATAACAGACATTATTGCAAGAGGCATCCATGAGCCATCGCCTCGTAATTTGTGCCCCCAATGCCGCTGCCTCACTCGCTCACCTTTGTTTGCGTTTGAAAAAAAGCTCATGACATAAAAACCAATTATAAAGCGCCTGCACATGTGACGTAGGTACAGTGCAGTTGTATCTGCTTCATTCAAAAGAATCGTTTTCAACCTACTACGTGGCATGGTGCCCTCTTAATTACTGATGCAGACGACACCTCTTTCATTGTAAGTATACTAACAGCAGTTCAGCTGAATAAACTAAGATGAATTGATGTTTGAGCCTCTGAGTCCTTGCCATGACCGATATGACTAAAACTCAGATGTCAGCATTAACAATATCGGGCGCTTCCTGACGTATTTGCATTAACCGGTTTTCAATGCTCGATAAAACTGGTTTGTACCTGTACAAGCCCGAAGTCAATATAGAGATTGAGATGCAAACTCAAGAACAACCAAATGACTTCATTCTGTATTACTCTGCGACTAAAGAACAACAATGTTAACAGTAGAAAACTTACAAACTGCTGAGACTTGTTAAAGCCTGGACAGCACGATTCAGATCAGCCGACTGCTGCGCCATCTGTGCACTCAGTTCCTCAGATCTTCCTAATGCTTCGGCCAACTCAATCTGAGTAACAAAGGTAAAATTGTTCAGGAGGATAAGTTGGTGAAACAAGATACAGATGGGGTCCAAAAGCAGATAAACTGATGTCAACGTTACAAGGACATCGAAAACCGAACTAGAAAATATTTCGGGTAGCCTAGAACCCGAGAATCTTGTATATTCAAAAATATATTTGCAAGTAAAGAGACTCTTCCAGCATAACAAACTTCGTAGTTGTAGGAATTGACGTAACCTTGAGCTTGGTTCTTTCAGCCGGCCAGTTCTCTGATATAGATTTGTTGTCAGAACCTCCATCTTCAACATGGGCCTCTGCGTCTGAAGACACAACTTCAGAGGAAGGAATCGTAGAAGATTGCTCTAGGCGTAATCGATTCAACAAAACCCGCAGTGCGTTGTTTTGCAGTAAACAGTCTTGCACCTTACACATGTTCCAAACAAAGAAGTTACCACAAATTGTCAGAGAAGTGTCAGTTTATCGACGGAGGAACTGAACGCACGATTTCATACCCAAGACCTAGCTACAAATCTAGATCGGAAATGGTAACAATACGAGAGGGAAAGGATTAAAAAAGCTAACTCCTAACCTGAGCTTCCCACCGTGCTGCAATTTCAGTTGTTTGCTTCACGCTTCCTCTTAAACCTTCGTTCTCGACAAACAACCGTTCTATTTCTAGAGATTGTTTGTCTATCTACAAACATATACCCCTCTCAAATGGTTATGAATGAACAGGCTACTGAAGAGTTATCAACGCATTCTTTGAACATCACCATTTGAGAAATCCGAAGGAATGCAATCTCCCATGAGTACCCAGTTGCAACCTTCCAAAAAGACCAGACATAAAAACTAAATAATACCTCAGCAAGTAAAAGCTGCCGACCATTTTCTTGCCGCTCAACCATGTCAGCGAGCTCTCGAAGCTTTGTCTCCAGAGCAGCTTTCTCTTCCTGTATCATGCAACAGCAAACAGTAATGCAAGAAAGGCACACAGGAAACTTCAGCAAGATTAGTTGCCTAATAGATTAGACCTGGGAATTTTACAAGCAACCATCAACTAATCAACATATGGCGAATGACTCTGGAAAAACAAACAAGTCAAGGACAATAAGTGATAGTTTTCAATACCTTGGCTTTTTCATCGGACAACAACTTTGTCTCAGAAGCCAAGCCATCCTACATTTGAGAACCATAACACTTGTCAACGTTGTTGACACTCTGATAATCAAAACAGATATTGATGACTGGTGAGATGCACATGTAAATTTCGCAAGCACTTGATCACACCTTCATTGAACTGGTGTATGCATGCACTACTGAATGTAGCTAATTCTGCTACGCTTCATGAGAAAGTACGTACTGTAGATGTTGCTGAATCTGCAAGTGCCGATTCAGAGAATGGAACGGTAACACTGCTGCGGGTTTTCTTAGATTCTTCCATCTCTGCACATTAACACCATTGACATCAGCTTGATAACCTCAAGCATGTTCGGATAACTGAGGAAGAAACTCCTTGTTGCACATTCATGTTCCCAATACATTGTGCGAATTGGCATCCACACACTCAAAAACTCACATGCTTTTAAATTTCTGACTAAGTCAAAAAAATTGTACATGGTCTGCAACATTGTCTGCAATAAAACATTACTTGTAAATTTGATTTGAACAAATGTCGCGCTCACAGTAAGAATTGTTTTTCAAAAAGAACTCTAAAAGAATCAGCACATATCAAGAACTGATGAAACTCACCAGCAAGTTTGGAATTCAAAATCACAAGCTCATTTTGGAGGTCTTCGTTGATGGCATTTATGTTGGCAGATCTTTGACGTTCCATTAATACCCTCTGTTGCTCTTGCTGAAGTCTCAATATCACCTCCTGGTGAGGGATACACAGTATTAGTACTCAAAAAATATTGGAGCTGCTGGAAGTTGCAATTGGTTTCTTGAAGAATGACTTCTTCATCGGGTGAATGAGATAGTGATTGATAATGCGTTGTGAAAGCTATTCTTTTTAATACACAAGGTCAGTGACTGGAAGTTAAAAAGTCAAGGTGGAATTTTAAAATAGTAGCGAATACCTTGCCATCTCATGCTATTTCCCTAACTATTCATCATGCCTCCAAAATACAAGAAGCTCACAAAAACTGCCACAACCGTATACATCTGCAGAAATCTAACCTGGATCTCCTTTTGCAAAGCATTATTTTGTTGCTCTGCAACACGAAGTTGCTCTGCCGCAGCCCCCAGATTTTCAGATTGATCCTCACTTGCCTGAAGCAACTTAATTTCAGCCCTCAAAGCTGCCGCGTCCTCTTCAGCCTAAAAGAAGCTCATGAAGATGACAAGAAATCAGTCAATGACAATATGCGCACGTACCTCATGACACAAGCCACAACTGTCAAACTGCTCCATGTTTCCGTCAAGTGTGTCAAAAACAGACTTAATAAATAATTATAAATCAATCAATCAATCAATCAACAGTAAGAAAACTAAGGTGTCGCCGCTGGAGCAGAAGATACCTAAAATAAAGATAAAAACAGTCTCAATGCTACGTGTTCGGTGTGCAGCAACAAAGCAGCTCCTACAGCGATCTTTATACTACATCTGAAAAAATCACCCAAGAAGAAAACAGAAAACTCATAATTGACCTTGTATTGTTCTTCCTCTGCCTCTTGCAATCTTCTCTTCGTAAGCCGTAGCTGCGCAACCATGTCCTCCTGCTCTACCCAAACTTCCAAATTTAATATATGCCTTGTGCATGATTAAAAAAAGATAAAATTCATTCATTCTACATGTGCTACATATTATTCAAGATTCTACAAAGCACCCACGTTATGAAACCTACCCGTGATATGAATGCAGCATCTCGCTCCATAGTAATAGTGTCAAGGGATTTTCGCAACATTGTCACAGTTTTCTCATCCTGTAAATTCAAAGGTTACATCATCTTATCAACAAAATGCTACGTCCACGAACATGCAGTCAACAATATTGAGCACGCTGCTCCTAATCAGCACCAATACATTCATTCAGCTGTTCCATGTCAAGAGATCATCGTGAACTGCCGCACTATGCATAAGATTCAGCTGAATTAGAGTTTTCAATTGATGCTAGTATTATGATATATACAATAGAAGACATCTGATTCCTCGACTATGAGAGATTGAATTTTCTCAATTTTTGCATTTGAATAACCGATTTCGAATACATATAAAGAAAAATGAAACATCGTTAGTACTTGAGAAACTTGACCGCGAGCTCTATCAAGATCATCTTGAAGGCTCTCAACTGTCATCGAAACCTCTTCCTTTTGCTTACGTAATAAATCCCGTTCTGCTTCCACTTGTTGTAACTGCATGACACAAACCAGATGTAAATAAGTTGACAAATGATTGTGGCCATCCAGCATATTGGAACTCTGTGTCACCAATGAATATTTAACAGCGATGATCTGAAGGATATAGGAGGTGCTCTTTGAGGCAATCTCAAGAAAATTTCAACCACGAAGGAGAAAGACAAATATGAAGCCCACACATCGTTTGTAAACAATGTGCGACACCACCAGTCACTGACCTTTTCCTCTAGATTTTGGACTCGAATTGTCATCGCTTCCAGCTCCCCTTGGACACCATTACCTAAGAAATTGTAGATAGCCTATCAACCCAATTGTAACAAAGAAAGGAGAGACGAGCACAGGATATTCCGTCGAAATCGCTCAAACTCAGTTCACCTCGATGCACAGGAAGACGTAATTAAAAAAATGCACGAAAAGGTAAAATCAGAATACAAATATTTGCCTCTGTTTGCCTCTCGACTAATGTCATGTCTCTAGAGTTCCAGTGTGTTAGCTGCCTGAAACAAATATCATAATTTCAAATTGCAGGAATGCTAGACAAGATCTCCTTCGTATTAAGGCAAAAGCAGTCACCTGACAATGCCGCTGCTTTCTTGCGACGCAAGTCCTCAAGCTGCAAAGGAGTACAAGCACCTAAACATTATGCACCGAAATAGTCGATTGTACTGCACATAAAAAGTGGTACAGGCAGGCTGAAAAAGCACGAGGTTATGGCACCAATTACAAATTCAAGCCATCAGAGGATGCATGGCGTAATTACCGCCTTCATTCGCCCTACTTGAGGATTAAGCTCATGTTTTACAGTAGAGAGGAATACAACGCAATTCCGCAAAACGTCCTTAATAAAGGAACTACAGTATATGAATTTTCCACGCTACAATTAAAAGCGCATGAACCCTCATGTCAATGCGATGTGACTATTCCACAAAAAAATTGTTCTATCTCATCAAATGGAAACGCTAAACAAAGGTACAGTCACACACCCATGATCAATCGATTCATTTCATGAATTACATATTACCAATAGACTACCACTAGGTCCTTCGAACTGCCAGTTCATAAGAAATCCACTAAACAAACACATGCTGTCTAAACACTGCAGCGCACTCACACATCAAGCTTTAAACAGCTCCACAAAATCCCCGCGATCAAAACAAATATGCAGCTTGAAACCGATCCCAAACAAGCGACAAACGCAGCAAATCCAACCACGGCAGCATTTTCTGTTGGCATTATCCTTTCACCTTCTGCCGCCCTTTCAGAGCATGTTGCGCATCCATCACTCACGCAATACGATTCCCCGCCCCGCTCTAACTCGCCTCTTAGCCCGGCACTAAAATCCACACGAATCCGATCTGGTAGACCAATCGACGGCTCGAAATGCCCCGGTTGCGCTCAATCTGAAATTGTCCCTCACACAAACTCCATAGCTCGGACTCAGCACAGCCCGAGCTCCGAAATCAGCAAGGGAGATCGGAAATTCCTCTAGGAAGTGAGCGAAAAAGGAGTGCGAGATTTAACAGGAATAAGCAAACTGCTCCTCGGCCCGAGGGATGGAGGCATAGATCGAAGATCGCGAGGAGATGTGGTTCTAGGGTTTGGCGCTCGTCGCTTTGCTACATTCAAGCAAGCAAGGCTTACACCACACAACAGGGGAGCTCGGAACCCCGAGGATCTGTGTGTCTGTCTCGCTCGTCGCGAGGGCCGACGATGGTCGAGCAACCCCCTGCTTCCGTGTGAAACCGGTTCCCAGGGTTTCCATTCCCACTTCAAACCGTGTGGGGGTTGAATGTTTCACATGCTGTTGTCACTGTGCCACTCACAGGATTCCACGTGGTCACGTCCTTTCCACGTCGGCAATGTCGCTTAGCGTGTCAAATTTCATCCATCCAATCTAATTTTTAACTTTCTGATTAGATCTGAGTTGTTCTCTAGATGTGTACATTTGATGGATTATGTTTTTCGTTTTACACACGTGAAAATTCGTGTTGTTGAGCATGAAAAGAATATATGTGTATTTTGGTTAGTTTCTTATTTTGAAGATGTTTCCTTATTCAAAGTTAGGAGACAATTCTTCTGAATTTTGCATATATCCTAGTTGTAGGTTGTTACAGTTATAGCTTCCTATAGTATCCTTCTAAACTTTTAGGTGTTATTCTAATTGGAATCAATATTTAATACAAATTTTTTTAATCAAAAAGAGAATATTTAGTGCCCTTCTACTATACTTTATTAGAACAATAAATTATCAAATTAAGTGTTTATTAAACTTATTGATTTTTAGCTTAATAATAATTTCAATGATACAAATTAAATTTGAAAATAGATTTTTGCTTCAAAATAGTTAATATCTTGCTCTATTTTTTATTTGTACTTTTTTTTATCTACATATATATATATATATATATATATATATATATATATTAATATATCTTCATCACAATATTGTTATATGTAGTAAAAATGGTAAATATATAAATAATATGTAAAATTATTAAATAGTATTTATATATGATTTTTTATTTAGAAATTAATAACACAATTTTTATATATGAATATGCCAAAATAATATATACTCAATATGATTCTTAGTAAAAGTATTATTGATAGTATTTTATTATGTGTTCCACTTTGATGCATATTTTGATCAATTTTGGTCTTGGATGCAAAAATTCTTGTAGCTTTAGTTATAAATTTTCCCATCAAAAAAAATTCTTTATCATAATGAGTCTTTCACAAGTATTTACAAAATTTGGATGTAATGAGGGATTTACATTTCAATATTCTTTGATGAGTTTTATCTATTCATCAAATTCTAAAGGTAAATTTGGTCTTTCACTTTTTCTTTTTCTTTTTTTTTCTATTCTCTCTAATATCTCTTTTCTATTGCTAATACCATCAAAAAAAAAATCTTTTTTTTTTCTTTTTTTTTTTCTTTTTTTTTTCTATAAGAATCTTAGAATACATCATTGCAAATGAAAAAATATATGTGTCAAAGTAACAAATTTTTGTTGATTCAAATGTATTTTTTAATATTTTTGAAGCCATGTAACTTAGAGTATCATACATAACTATATGTTTTGTAGCTTTTGGAGTTCTTCCAACATTGACTTTAGATATTCTAAGGTCAATTAATTTTATTATAATATATTTAATAATATTACTCATTATTCTAATTTCTATAATTTTGACTAAAACATTATCAGACTTTAGATCTCAATATGTAATATGCATGTCATACAAATAATATATTTCTTTTGCAATTCGATAAATGATGTTAATAATCAAAACATATGAAATTGATTTCTCATCTTTTAACACATTATCTAAGTTTTTTTTGTATCAATTCTATTCTACTTGTCTTATATCCTTTTAATATTTTTGTATTTTTATTAATGTTATTTTTTATAACAAAAATATATATAATGAGATTGAAGTAGCTTAGACTTATTAAATATTCACTTCTTTTATAAGAAAATCATTTTATTCAACATCCATCTTTTTAATTGCAATCAAAAGTTTCTACCATGTGGATTTATAAACTTCTCCAAAAGCTTCTTTTCTTATACGTTGCTTAATTAACATACTTTCTTTGTCCATTGAAAGTTCTAAAGCATCTAATTCTCCACTTTCTATGCAATATAAGTCTTTCTAATCTTTGTGACAATTTTTTTGCTAATCCAAAGTGTTGAAAATGATCATTTTCAATAAATTAAATTAATTTCTTATGCTGGCTTTGTACATCACTTTCCACTTTATCAAAGGATGCAATGCTAAAAGTAATAGTTGTTATGTATTCAAAAGTATAAAGATTTGTCTCTAAAAGTATTTTGCTTATAACATTGTAACAATATTTCATATTCCATAGCAATTCTTTGAAAGCTTCTTTGTTATTCAATTAAAAGATAGTTGCTTACCAACAATTTGTTTTTTCACAATTTATTACCAATGAGTAGGTTTACTATCTAAAAGAAGTAATTGAATAAATATAAGTCCGTATTCTAAACTATCACTATTACAAGTCATTAGTTGTTGATATACCTTCATAAGATAATCAAGATTATTACAAAAAAACTATATTGATTTTTATTCAAAAAAATTTGTTTCTTTAAAAAATCAATTATTTTTCTAACATATATTTTGCATTATCTCCAAATATCTTGCATTTTAATCATAATTCTAACTTATTAAACATGACTATTATCTTATTTAAAAAAATAAAAATAAAAATAGTTAGATCCAAGATCCAACCAAAAAATTCTACAGCTTAAATAAATACTTTATAAATAATTCTAAAAGATTGGCTATATTATAATATCAAAAAATATTAAAATTATCCTTTTTTATGTCATAATAAAAAATATCTATTAGCATTTTTTAAAACTTTTTTAATTGCTTATTAATATAAATTTTCATAAAGATAAAAAATAATTTTATTGTGATTTAAAATAATAATTTTTTTTAACAATCATTAATTTAAATTATAAATTAAGACTTTAATTAGTATTTTAAAAAATAACATACTTAATATTACTTACCAAATGGTCTTCAATGTCTTGGTCTATTATACTGTTCTCAAGCTTTGTGTTGTAATCTTTATCTTCTATTGAAGTAAAAATTTCTAAATCTAAAAACAAATATTAAAAGTTCAAAGCCAAAAAATTGATTCTAATAGATGATCTTTTAGATTGTTGCAATTTTAGTATCTATAACCACATAAAAACTATGCTAGACAAAAACCAAAACAATAATAAGTTTGACATAATAAAGATAAAATTTATATTTATTCTAAATTCCTTAATAAAAATTATTCATGAATATTAAAAAATCTTCTTATTTTAGGATAAAAGATAATTTTTGTAAGCTTCATTATAATTATTTGAATTTAAATTTAAAGATGACTTGTTTCAATTATAAAAAAAAATTATATGTTTTAGAAGATCAAGCATATTTATGTGTACTTTAAGCATAATATGACTTTTTAAAATCAAGTAATTTTGAGTTCAATGAAAATTTAGCACTCATTTAAAGAGATTTTTAATGGCTATAGATGTAAAAATCCAATAAAGAACTTGTGCAAATTTGTGGTATTTACTCCAAAACAAAGATTCATTGTCATTATTTTTATAGACTTTTCTAACTAATATACATTCTAAAATAATTGTAGCTATTTATTTCAATCAATATTATTATAAATCTCATAGTTTTATATTTATATAATTTTATTTATGTGATAGATTATTAAATCAAAATGGTATTTCATATGAAAATTCATAACAAGTAAAAAAATTACAAAGTTTTAAAAAATAATATGTATTAATATTATAGATTTCTAAATATATTTGATTAATGATCCCAATATTTTTCAAAGTTTAAAAGCCACTCCTTTAAAATTTAAAACTATAAATTATATATATTTATAGTTTTTTATACTTTTTTATACTTTTTTATTCTCAAATCAATAGACAAACCAAATATGTGCATCAAATATTGGAATAATATGTGCAATTTATCATCAATTATGACCAAGACAACTTAAAAACTTTCTTGTTAATTATTATAATACAATAACATAATATATATTTTTATTTGATAAATACTATTTTTTCCAATAATAGATATTATCTATAATTTGATACTTTTGACTTTAAAAAGTTAATTATCTGATAAGAAATCAAGATTTTATACAATACCAAAGATGCAACTAAAAATGATTGAAGAATAATAACAGAACAAATAAAAATATCTTCAAGAATACACAATCTTTAGTCAAAGTCACTGGTAAGATATGATTATTTTGTCATAATATTTAAACTAATTTATTTTGTTACAAGTTAAATAATCAAAGATTTGTACCAAGTTTAGTTTTTAAAAAAACCAAACTACTTGTATATTGGTTGCAAATACTTACAACAATTGTTTTATTTTATTTTCTATATTTCTCTCATCAATCTTTATACAAAAGTTAATATGCCAAAATTAAAATTTATAATGTAATAATCATAGCTATTATTTTCATATGTGATAAATATTTATGAATAAATTAAAAATACTAAATATCTTTTTTTTTTATAGATAACACCAAAATAATAAATATTTAAAATATTAAAATTTCTCAAATACTTTTAAAATAAATAATATTTAAATATTTTATAAAATATTCTTGGTCTAGTTTGGTAAAACTATTTTAAAAATTACCAAATTTTTATAGTAAATCTGGTTTTTTTATTTATTTTTATTTTAATGTTTTTAATCATGACAATTTTTTTTAAAAATGCACAGAACAAGATTAATTTAAACAAATAAGAAAAAATCCATTATTGTTGTCAATTAACAATAACTATCACCAATTCACTCTATGTATAACAACATCAATTACAAACTACTAATAACACCACCATCAGCAATGTACTTCCAACTTTCAAAAAAATTAAAATTCCCACTTCCTGCTATAACAAATTTGCAATAAAAAATGCACATGACAAGAGAAGACTTGGTACATTCATGTGAAAGGTGCCATTTACAACACACCCTTCTTTCAAATGCAAAAGACAAAATTGTTCAAATACCAGCACAATCAATTTCTACTTTTATTTTCACGCACTCAACAAGACTCAATTCTAGCAGAATCTTTCCAAAAGTTAGTTTGGCTACTACCATCATCAATCGTACACGTGATTCTAAAATTTGAGTCAATAAGACTTCCAACATATTTTAAAAATTGTTTTCCATACTTGTAAAAAATGACCAAGTTTGAGCAGTGAGGGGATGAAACGTGAGGTTTAGGAGCCTGGTCTGAAAGACATGGGATAAAAGTATTATTTTCCAGCGATTCTGAAAAAAGTCGATACACAGCATCTCTATCCCACAAAGTAAAGTAGCTGGACAACTTTATGAACCACTTCGGTACTTTAATGGACACATCACTTCTGAGGATGTCATCGGCTGCGAATGGCGGAAAACGACAGTGGCGCGAGTTTAGCAGCAGCGGCCGCACAAATTTCGACAACTTCGAACTGGAATTAGCGCCACCCCCAAACAAAGTGGCACGATTTGATCCTTACGTGCGCTGAATGTGTGGAAATCCGATTGCATGCGGAAGCCGTACCAACTTTCGTGTTTCTGCAACACCAAGGATAGCTTTGTCTGTTGACGCCGCACCCTGAATTGCTTCGACAAGCTGGTGCGGAAACTCCCTCCGGAATCCCATTTGCAGCATCGGCATGCATCTGGGATTCGAGATTCGATGCTTCCCAAGCCTGCTCTAACCTGAAGGAATCCCTGCGCCGACACCGGGTCTTGATCCTAGTTCCGAAGCAACGATTGATGGCAACGATCGGTGCGGCCGTACCTTTGAACATCTTCTGTCCCTAATTCTGTAAGTTCACCTGGAGAGTGGAATCGCACGAAAGGGAGAGCCTTCCCCTGAACAGCGGTGCTTCTCTCGCCACTGACGCCTTTGGGATCATCTGGTGATGTGTGGCATCACCGCTGTCGTCCGTAGCGGATGATGAGTAAAAGTATGCGCACCGGTTGAAACTGGGCGGCCCGGAGATCTGGCCACTCCACTCTAAGTCACGTCGTCAGAAAGGCTGCCGACATGGTTGGGTCTTAGTCTAGCTCCGACCGACAGAGGGAGCCTCGAACATCACTCACCATGCGCATGTCAGCCGAGTCCGGAGTCCGCCTATTGATAGATTTCCACTTTGACCCACCCGTTTCGCATTTCCACAACAACCATTTGACGAGGCCGGTATTTAGCAATGCGAATCCTGGTTAAGTTACCTTACAAGACAAACAGTCCGAAATTTTCGCATGAAACCGCAATAGATAGATGGTGGAGCAGCGAATTACACATGTAGATGGCACTCGCCACATTGTTACACTGGCCTCGGATGCTAGAGTAGGTGAATCGGCCGAAAAGCAGTTGCGGTGACTTGCAATCAACCTCCGCGCTACGAAAGTAAATTCAGAGATTCACGCCGTGAGCATCTCTACCCACGTTCATGGCTTTAAGGGACATGCCGTAGCGCAGTACTTAAGCTCCGAATTTCGGCTGGATGACCATCTCGCTCTCGACATACACCAAGCTTGACCCGAGGAGCAGCTGGATGTGATTTCGGGGCTTGAAACCAATCTCGAACCTCACAGAGCCGTGGTGCTGCGTTCTCATGAATCGAGATTGAGCAGTAAAATGCGCACATTCTGCAAGCAGATGCAAACACCGGACCAAGGATTGAGTCGAGGTTCCAAGTGAAGCTCCGCGGGCGTTCACAGGAAGTCCACTGCTTCCATCGACTAGTTCTACACGTGAGTAGGCTCTGATCCTGGTGGTCTCTGTTGACATGCTCTGCTGCTTACTTCTCTGTCTCTCCTGACCATTATGTGGTGGGCTATTTCTTCCAACTCTTCGCTGCATTATGAATTGTGTGTTGCGGATCCTGCGCGGGTTGTTGGATGCAGCGCAATGCTCAGCTGTGGCCGCACCTGCGGCGGCTGATGTTTTGGACCGCCGCGTGGCGTCCATGTTTGTTACACCTGGCCTCATACAGCTACGCTGTGCAAAGGAATTTCGAAAGACTTGTGACTCACAGAGAACTTGTGGTTCAGACTTCAGGTTCCCAGTGTAATCAACAAAGGATCCAAGTCGAGCCTGCCTCAAGATCCGCCTCAAGAATGGCGACCGAGAGGGTGGCGCGTTTGTTGACGGTGCTGATGGTGCTTGCATCGCAGTGGACATCTCCCCACGCGAGGTCAATGCCGGGAGATAAGCCAAATTAATTATTTTATATTTTTCAAAGACGAAGCCATATGTTTTCAATACATCATAAATTTTTCAAATTTTTCAAATTGGAAATTACTATGATATTTTGAAACTTCTAGGTTTTCAAAAATTGATAGTAATTACAAAATGAGCTAAAAAAATCTCAAAATTTTACCTAAGATGTGAATTACTATGGAGAACATTAAATTAGCAACCGTGGTGAAAAATCATGTTTATATTAGGAAATTCGATGAGGGAATCTATAACCGCGTTGAAAAAATGGTAATACATACCCAACTTTGAATTGCAATAACTTTTTCAATTTTAGGAAGTTTATAGAATTATATAGTGGATTAGAAACTAGAATTTGTAAGCTTTGTTTTGTAAGTTTAGGTCGAACTCAATTGAAATCATCTTCTATGCACAAAGGCAGTTTGAACATCTAGAGGACAGAAAACGTCCTTGGCGTCCTTCCAGGGTTAAGCAGTCACTGGTCATGTCTGCAGATCATGTAGCTCAAAGTAGGCATTCTTTGTGGAACCGCTGTACATTAAGAGTTTGGTTGCTAAGGGTCTCACATCAAAGCCTGTATAATGACGGAAAACCCACGGAAATTATTACCGCTGGTATATAGCTCACATGTCGTAGTGGCTTTGTTGAACCTGATGCTGATTTTGCGTGTGTTGACGTTATAATGTTTGAAGTCTTCTTTACAAGAAGTTCGCAGTGTCTATCCCAGAAGATTGGCGTGGAATGACCAGCATCGAAGATCTGTAATGATTCCTTAAACCCTTATCTCTGGACTCTTGAATTAACTCGTAAGTGGCCAGAAGTGTCCATTTTCATATCTACACGAGCTGAAATGAAAGAGTTGAAAATTTCAAAAAGATAGCCATATATGAATGGAGAAAAGAATCCATGCCCTTCGTGTTTCAACTGTATAGTTGTAGTTTGGAATTTTATGTAATTATTGGCTGTGGGCTTCTAAAGTGGAATTTCTATTTTCGGTGTGGGCAGTGAGTGTTGACTGGGGTTATAATGATTTAATCTTGGAGAAAGCTTGCGCTTGTTTGACCTTGTGCATTACCTAATTCAAATGTGCAGATTATCATTGAATAAAGAAGAGAATAAATCGGTTGTGAGATCAATGTGAGCGTTATACAGGCAACTCAGCAACAAACAGCTTCGCAGTCCGACCTTATCAGTTCTGAATGTCAGCAGTACTTCTGGGTTGAAGAGCATGGAAGGATGACACTGAACCCAAATGCTGGTATCAAGATTCTCGCTCTGTCAAGTTCACTGGGTTTGTAAGTGCCCAAGTTAAACGTTTCATTTTCGGAAGGTAGTTGTAACATATTTTATCACTCTGAATTGTAAAGTATGATTTCTTCTTTCTACTGTTGTATTTTTCTTACATTTTTTGAACCTTCTTAAATGATTTATTTCAACTGAAGTTAGAGAGCTGAATAAGGCTACTCTTGGTCAGTTAGGCATGTAGGAGTTAATTAGCAGGAACTTAAAACGTTTACTGTCTGATCGATTCATTTTCTTTGATAGTGAATGAGAATATGTTTGACGTAAAAATTTTGGTGTGGGTTCTTGAGAAAATGAACTCTTAAGTCATACCAGTCGTTTCTCTGTCTATGCTTTGCATGGAACACGCGGTCATTTCCGTTGGTCATCTCGTATTTTGCAGATATGTGGAATGTAACTACTTCGAAGGAGCCAGACCACAATTACAAAACGTCACGTGAGTGAACCACATGAAGCTTTTAGTGCCTAATCTGTCCTTTGGTTTACAGGTATAGATGGTAGGGATATGTTTATAAAGCTGCAACGACTAAATCAAACTGGACGTGTTCAGTAAGAGTTCAACTGTTGCAGGGCCTTACTGGACTACAGCTGCTGGGACAATGAGAGTTTGCTTGCGTCAGACCTCTGAATTGCTTGAATTTCCAGCTCAGTCAACAATGGTACGTTCAATTCTAGCTCTTTTGAATGTCTTGGTTGAATCAAGATTTCGTCTACAGGCGTGGCTTCAGCCTTGTCAAGAAATTGTTTAATTAGAGATGCATTTAAGTTGGGAGATTGTTTACTCACATCGAACAATCTTGACAGGAAATTCATGTCCAGCCTGTCCAAGTGGAGAACCCATGGTCAATTCCACGACCTGCATTTGCTGAGGAGGTTGCTCCAGTAATCTACTACAGGACTGACGTTATATAATCTACTAGGTTGCAGTAATGAAATTTTTATTGAATGCCAATGTGAGACTGGCAGGAATTTCACTAATGTGTAAAACTTTTAAATGTGCAGACCCCCGAAGGCAAGGAAGAAGTTTCGGTTTGCTGCTGTAGTCGCTGTAGTTGCGATTGTGGCATTCCAGCTCCTTTTATTGTCCTACTTATTGTGGCGGGCCAGACGCAATCTAAAAACAAGGCGATCCTTTCCCATCCACAGTACTTCCAAACTGAGGGAGAAGGTGGAAGTGCCACATGAACCGTTAATCCTGAACCCGGACCCTCCTACAGTAGCAGTGATTAGCCACTTTGATGTGGGAACTTGAAAAAATGAACTCTTGTTGGCCCGAAAATGGAGTAGACTAGTAGAGGTTTTGTTCGTACAGCAATTACGTACTCCATGCAAATGCAATTGTTGTGTTGAGATTGGATCACTTCCCAACAAATGGAGTAATTAGTAGTGGCTGTCAAATGTTGGTAGTAGAAAAATCATCTGTTGGTGAAAATATAATCTTGTTTTGGATAAGCATTGAATCAAGAACCAAGATAGTTTGGCAGGTTTGGCACTCATTTCTAACGAATTTCAAGGAAGTTTTAATACCTTAGTAAACCGTAGTTGGAAATTGGTTAGACAGCATAACCAACTGATGGATTATGGTTGTGATTTGCCTATTGGTAGGATAGTTAAGATTATTGTGACCATCAATCACGTACAGCCATTGCCCTGCTTTTTCTCCTGAAGTGAAGAAAGACATAATCCTTACCTTTGTGAAGAATTAATTGCGGTTTGGTAATACCCTGGTGTAGCTGCGGAGGTTTTAAAGAATGGAGGAGTTACAGAAGGCAACAAATGGATTAGATCAGGCTAATGAGATTGGCGAGGGTGGGTTTGGGAAGGTGTTTGTGGGAAAGTTTCTTGATGGACGCACCCTGCAAATTATTCTTCAGCCTGTGGTCGTGGTCAGTTCAGAAACGAGGTACTTAGTGTGAACATTGCCCACACTGATTTAGGGCCAATGCAGAATTAGTTTAGGTTTGCCAAGCAGTATACAAGATTATGTGAAAATTACCACAATACAATAAGTAATTCAGCGTGCACGAACATACATACATTACAAATAGTGCCTCTGTTGTAAAAATATTGTAGTTTGAAATTATATTCCTCTCCTGAAATTGTGTTATTGTACTTTCGCAGTCTAGTTTATTGTTTTTTGGATTGTGATTAACCCTTCTTCTAGTGGCATGGTTAAAAAGGAGGTCCACTGTCAAATGGTCCCTCCAAATTTGGAGCACTGACTGGCCCTTCTCTAGAGACTAGGACAAGAGTGACTGAATGCATAAGGTGTCGTTATTAAGCAGGTTTCACCGTAAGAACGTGGTTGGACTGGAGGGGTCTTGCGGTCAACAGGTAGTTCCTTCTGTTTGAGTATGTGATTTAATTTCTGCCATGCTGATTTCTTGTGATCTGGATCAGCATGTGCATTGGCTAGTGCATTTGAATTCTCGGAACGTGCAATCTCTAGCGACTGATTTCGCTTTGTGTCATTGTCCCAATAGATTCTGGTGTATGATCGAGTTCATGAAGTTGGGAAATCTTCGCAGCCATCTGCATGGAGGTATTGAAGGCATCAAGCTGAACTGTTGTGAATTTCAATAGTAAGAGACAGTTTGATAATGCAAAGTTGGTGTTCTATTTTAACGCTTGGAATATTCTCATTTTCATGTCAAATTATTCAAGAGAAGAAGAAAGCTCAATTTCTAGTCATAAAGAACCTTTTGAAGACCAAATGTGAATCACCTTGATGACATGAAAGTTCCTCATGTTGTTCTCTAGAAAAACTCAAATTTTTGCCATATTTCATGTGTTGCCATATATGAAAAAATCTTGTTTTCAGAGGTTCTCCTCTCAAAAATGCCCATTTTTCCTAGGTTGTATCCTAGTTCGTGTGCACGCAATGCATGTTCCAACGGATTCATGAATAGCTAGATATATTTGAATTTATCCGCAGCTTGCAAGATTTATCTTCAGAAATGGTCTACAATGCTTTTTCAATGATATGGAAGTCAATGATGCAGCCATTTGAGGTTGGGAGATGATTGTATGCGTAGCTAGCATTTTGTAAATTTGCCTACACGAGATGCTTGTGCCAGCAATTCATGAATGCTAGAGCTAGATATACTCGGATTTGTTCGCAGCTTGCAAAATTAAATATTTAGCTTCAGAAATGGTCTATAATGCTTTTTCCACGATGTGAAAAACAATGATGCCAGCCATTGGAGCTTGGGCTAGGACTTTGGAACATGCCCCGCATGCTTCTGTGGAGCTCACTGTGACAGTGCCGAGGAAGGACATGCAGATTTCATGAGAAGGGAACGCCTGCTGCATGTACATCAAACTTATTGAAAAGATAAATCATCTAGAGCTCTCCATATTATTTTGGTAGCTATAATGTCAAAGGTTAGTGGGGAGATACTATTTATCTCCTCCCTTTCTCCTTGTATGTATACACAACCAAATGAATACATCCTACTCTTCTTTCTTCTCTAAGATGGAGGAGGAGAGCTAGACACACTTTGCTGATGGTGCCTTCTACCGCTACCAAGATGTGCGTGCAAATGATTTTCATCTCTTGACCATAATTCTAGATAGGCGAGAGGCTTTGGTTCTTACGAAGAACAATAAAATTGTTGAAAAAGTCTTTGTTGCAGCAAGTGGCTTATAACAAATTGGAATCCGACTTCCAGTTATATCTTTTTTTGTTTCGTGTATCAAAGAAAGTCGGGTTTCTCTCTGGTATGGATGATTGGGACAAACAATCTACTACGATAGATAAGAATTTTGCCTGCATGATTGCAGAAGCTCTTTCTTGCGAGGAAGAGGATCTTGAACCTAAAACCATCGAGGAAGCAATGCGTCGCCTTGATTGGTTAAAATGGAAAGTTGCCATCAAGGAGGAGTATGCCTCTTTGCGTAAGAAGAAAGTTTTCGGTGCAATTGTGGATACTCTCACCTCTTACCATGTGGGATATAAGATAGTATTGGTATGTAAGCGTGATGCTTAAGATCACGTAATCCATTACAAAGCTCACCTTATTGTATAAGACTTTATCCAATGGTTTAGGATTGATTATAAATCCACATATTCTCCAGTTATGGATTCAATCACTTTTCGATATATTATTGGAATGGCAATACATATTAACCTTAAGATGTGTCTTAAAGTTTAAGAAAGAGTTACTTGGAGTTTAACCATAGTAAGTTTCTAATAGTCAAAAGTCAACTAGGGATTAAGTGGCGGCTAGGGTCTCGACAGGCGGTTAGGTTTAAGGTCTTGACAGGCGGCTGGATTTAGGGTCTCGGTAGGCGGGTGGCTTTTAGATGAATGTAGATGAAGCCTATGTACTTTGGATGTGAACTCCACTTATAAGTAAAGGGTGTTGGAAGTGAGAGCTATCTCATTCCGCACTTCTCTTTGTGTGCAACCTTGCTGATGCTAAGTGTTGTGGCTTCTAACTTCTAGTTCTTTAACAGGTTATGGGCCCACTCACATTTGCTTGTGAGTTTTAGAAGTTTTATGAAGTCTTTGTTGTTGTGCGGAATAGGTCTTATGGTGTTTGCTAATGTTAGAGTTTGTATGATCTTAGCTTATGTTATGACAAGAGGAGGTTCTGATTTGTAAGCTTAGAGATCTCTAACATTGCTTTGTGGGTTCTTATCTCCTTGGATAGTGAGTTTAAGACCATTGTGAAAGACCTTGATAGTGTCTTTATGTGTTATTGAAACTGTTTCATTAACCTTCTGCATTTCATTAAATAGTGAGTTGAAAGAGTGAAAGAACTTGATTGAGAGGTTCATAAGAGTGCATATACTGATTAGAAGCTTTAGAAGATCACTTAAGAGTGCTTTGAGTGAGAAATCACTCTTTTGTTCACAAGAGGATATTCTGAGTTTCTGCTAGTGCAAATTTGTGATTTTAGATCACATAGGAACTTCTTTTCTCAATATTCTTTGATACACTACTTCTTAGAAATGGCTTCTAATGAGGGTGAAGGTTTGAGAGTGATTGAGAAGTTTAGAGGTGACAATTTCTATCACTGGAAGGTGAAAATGGAGCTTTTGTTGGCATCTTTGGACCTTTGGGACATTGTAGATGAAAGTGAAGACCCTCCATGCATAGATGCAAGTATTAAGGAGAAGAAGGACTTTAAAAGATGTGAAAAGAAGGCTTTTGGCATGATTGCCACAAATGTGGATGAAGCCAACTTTTCACACATTATCCATTGCAAAGGACCAGCGGAAGCATGGAAGACTCTTTGCAACATTTATGAGAGCAAGAACTTGTCCAACATCCTTTTTACAAGGAGGAAATTCTTCACTTGCAAGATGGAAGAAGGTGAAGACCTTATGGCTCACGTCAACAAGGTAAAGGCTCTTGCAAATCAACTAGCTATTGTTGACAAACCTTTAGAAGATGGTGATATTGTCATGACCTTGCTCATGAGCCTTCCGGAGTCTTATAACTATCTTATAGTAGCATTGGTGTCCATCAAGTTGAAGGAGCTTACAATGGACTATGTGACGGCAAGACTTGCACATGAAGTGACCAAAAGGAAAGAAAAGGAGCATCAAAGTGAAGACTCGGCTCTCTTCTCAAGACAAGGTAAAGGTACCTATTCAAACCAACGTGACAATAGAAGGAGTAACGTGAAAACTTGCTTCATTTGCGGAAAATCAGGTCATTTTGCAAGAAATTGCTACAAGGCCAAGAAAGGAGACAGAGAGAATGCTAACAATGCACATGATGAATTTGGAGGAGATGACTTTGCATTCATGGCAAGTGAAGGCACTTCTATGGCTGCCATGTCTAAGTGGATTATTGATTCAGGTGCTACCAAGCACATGACTCCATACAAGTGTTCTTTTAACACTTATGAAGAAATTCCAATAACAAATGTTTGGTTAGGAGACAATGGCATGGTACAAGCTATTGGAATTGGCTCCATTGTGGTGGAGATTGTTATGAAGAATGAAACCAAGAGGATCAGATTGAAAGAAGTCCTACATGTGCCAAAGATGAAGAAGAATCTTCTTTCGGTGAGCAAACTTGTGTCAAGTGGTTGTAAGGTTCAATTTGATATGAATGGATGTTTTGTGAAGACATTGGATGGAGATAATGTTTTAAAGGGCTTTAGAGATGGCAACCTTTACATTCTCAATTGTAAGAAGGTGAATGGAGTTGAAGTAGCAGCATTTGCTGAATTTCCAAAAGATGAAGACAAGTTTGGAATTTGGCATCGACGCCTTGGTCATTTGAATGCCAAAAGCATGAAGGAGCTCAAATCTATGGTAGTTGGCTTAGATCTTGGTCAATCATACAACAATGCCACGACTCTAGCTTGTGAAGGTTGTATTCAAGGCAAGCAACAAAGGGCCTCATTTCCAAGTGGAGTAGCAACACGAGCAAGTAAGTTGTTGGAGATTGTGCATTCAGATGTTTGTGGACCTATGAAGACACCATCAATTGGAGGAGCAAGGTACTTTGTCACATTTATTGATGATTTTTCAAGAAAGGTGTGGATTTTTATCCTTAAAGCCAAGAGTGAGTGTTTCTCAAGATTTAAGGAGTTTAAGGCACATGTGGAAAAGCAATGTGAATGCAAGATCAAGGTATTACGCACAGACAATGGTAGTGAGTATTTATCAAAATATTTTGATGAGTACTTGAAGATTCAAGGTATTGTAAGACAAACGTCTACTTCTTACACTCCACAACAAAATGGAGTTGCTGAAAGAGCAAATCGCACTATTGTGGAGATGGCAAGGAGTATGCTTCATGCTCAAAATCTTGGATATGAATTTTGGGCGGAAGCTGTGGTGAATGCAGTATACACAAGGAATAGGTGCCCTACAAGTGCACTCACATCAATGACTCCACAAGAAGCTTGGAGTGGGAAGAAACCTTGTGTTTCACACATGAGGACATTTGGATGTATTGCTTATGCAAAGGTACCAGATTGTATGAGGTCCAAGCTTGAAGCAAAAGGTACAAAATGTGTATTTGTTGGATATTGTGAAGGTACGAAGGCATATAGGCTAATGTGTTTAGATACCAAGAAGATCATCAAAAGTCGTGATGTTGAGTTTATTGAGCATAAGAGTGCTTATGAGCACTTGGAGATGTGTCCAAGTGGGAGTAATGGTGTGTTTGTGGACACATCTTTAAATCTAGCAAAGAAAGAAGAAGAAGATGAAGACAATGAAGATAGTGGAGACATGAATGAAGGTGAAGAGCCAAAGAAGAAAGTTTCTTTGATTCCTAAGACCAACAGTGAAGGAAATGAAGATGTTGAAGATGATGATGATGAGGAGTATCAACCTTTGAGTGAGAAAAGACAAAGTTTAAGAAAGAAGAAGCTTGGAAGAGTGGTTGGAGTACATGAAGGTGAATCTTCTTCAAATGAAAGGAGATATCCTATGAGGGAAAGAAGACCACTTGGTGAATGGTGGAAGAACCACATTTTTCCTCAAGTAAGTGAAGAACATGCAAATGTTGCACTCTTTGCTGATCCATTGTCTTTATGTGATGCAATGAAGTCCACTGATGCTATGAAGTGGGAGAAGGCTATGGAAGAAGAATACAAATCTCTCATGGACAATAGAACATGGGAATTGACTCAACTTCCACCAAATCGATCTTCTATTGGTTGTAAGTGGGTATTTAGAACCAAAAGGGATGCAATGGGCAATGTTGTGAGATATAAGGCAAGATTAGTTGCCAAAGGATATTCACAAGTTGCTGGTGTTGATTTCAATGAGACATATGCTCCCGTGGCTAAATTCACCACTATCAGAACCATTGTGGCAATTGGGGCAGCAATGGACTTGGAGATGCATCAAATGGATGTGAAGACGGCTTTCTTGAATGGAGAGTTGGAAGAAGACATCTATATGGATCAACCTCAAGGATATGTTGAAGAAGGCAAACAACATCTTGTTTGTAAGTTGAAGAAATCATTGTATGGACTCAAGCAATCACCAAGGGCATGGTACCAACGGATTGACACATTCTTTGTGAATGAAGGGTTTGTAAGAGTGAAGCAGATCATTCCATGTATGTGATGCAATCTCAAGAGTTCCTATTGATTGTAATCCTTTACGTTGATGATTTAATCATCTTGGCTAACAATGTGAAAAAGTTGAATTGGATGAAGGCCATATTAAAAAAAGAATTTGAAATGAGTGATTTGGGAGAACTTCACTATTGCTTAGGAGTGGAGTTCATAAGAGATCGTGAAAACAAGACCATTACAATGAGTCAAAGTAAGTACATTGAAAAAGTGTTGAAACGATTCAACATGGAGGAGTGTAAGCTCATAGGAACACCTTTGGAGGCAAATTTGAAGTTGATGAAGCTCACGGATGAGGAGTTTGCTCAAGTTGAAGGTGAGATGCAAAGTATTCCATACAAGGCAGCAATTGGCTCACTTATGTATGTAATGGTGGCCACAAGAGTGGATCTTGCATATGCGGTGAGTGTTGTGAGCCAACACATGTCTAAGGCTGGACCTTTGCATTGGGCAACGGTAAAGAGGATATTGAGGTACTTAAAAGGTACTAAAGACTTCAAATTATGCCTTGGTGGTAAGAACATTGATTTGCAAGGTTATTGCGATGCGGATTGGGCTGGAGATGTAAATGATAGAAGATCCACAACGGGATATGTGTTCTTTATTGGAGTGGGAGTCATTTCATGGAATTGCAAGAGACAACCTACCATTGCAAGATCAACCATGGAGGCTGAGTACATGGCAGCAAGTCATTGTGCAACGGAGGCTTGTTGGATAAGGCAACTTTTAGAAGACATTAGATTAGTACAAACAAAAGGAACTCTAATAATGTGTCACAATCAAGGATGTCTTGCATTTGCCAAGATTCCAAAGCACCATTCAAGAACGAAGCACATTGATATTCAACATCATTTCATACGAGAGAAGATTGAAGATGGTATAATAGGTATGAAGTATTGTACTACAAAAGAAATGCTTGCTGATGTACTTACAAAGCCATTAGTGAAGGATAGACACCACGAGTTGATAAAGGCATTAGGCTTAAAAGCCTTTTGACAATTAGAAAAGTGGGAGTGTTAAAGTTTAACAAAGAGTTTGTTGGAATATTACAATATAGAGTTTAAACCATAGTAAGTTTCTAATAGTCAAAAGGCAACAAGGGATTAAGTGGCGGTTAGGGTCTCGATGAAGTGTTAGGCTTTTAAGCGCCTCGACAGCGGCCGATTTAGGTCTATAGCGGTCAAGCTTTTAGATGAATGTGTATGAAGCCTATGTACTTCTTGGATAACCCACTTATGCGTTAAAGTATGTTGAAGCGAGAGCCATCTGATTCGTGACTTCTTTGCGCTACAACTCAATACATGTTAAGGCGCTTCTAACTTAGTTTTTAACAGATGTGTCTCATAGATGTTGTAACTGCTTATCTATATGGTTCTCTTGATACAAATATTTACATACAAGTACCACGTGAAACAGATGCAAGAAACTAGCATATTCCTATTCTAAGACGACACTGTGGTGTCAAATTACAAAGGGCCTTGTATGGTCTAAAACAATTTGAATGCATGTGGTATCAACGCTTGCGGGACTACTTGATTGCAAATAATTTTGTGAGTGATCCAATGATCCCTTGTTTTTTTATCAAATGAGACAAAAGTGGATTTGTTATCATTGCAATATATGTTGATAACCTTAATCTTGTGGGCATTAAATCTGTATGTGTTGCACCTACTAACCTCCTCATTTATAAATTTGAGATAAAAATGCTAAAAAAACAACCTTTTGCATTCACCTTTATGTTGTACATCTAAAAGATAATAGCATTTTTCTTTACCAATTAGTCTATATTAAACAAATCTTGAGAAGATTTAATATGACTGATGCTTATCCATTTTCAACACCAATGGTTTGCCGTGGTTGTGATGGAGATGAACCCTACTATCCTTACGAGGAGGAGGAGGAGGAACCACTTGGTGAACAATATCCATACCTTGCAGTAGTTGGAGTATTTTTATATTTGGTCACATCTACAAGACCAGACATTGCATTTGAAATTAGTATTCTTGCAAGACACAACACACATCCAACATTACGACATTGAAATGGTATTGGTATGTGGCGACTTGCTTTTATTGAGCAAGAAAGTCAGTGAGTGCATTAACAAAGAGACTACTTATAATAATTAAGCAAACATTTTTCATCCACTTGATGAATTTTTACTTGTTGGGTTTTCTACCATGAGAATGGATTGAAAAGGGTGATGTACTTTTTTTTCCTTCATTTGTGGTTGTGTCCTTGACTATAATCAAATTTTTTCCAGATAAGGTTTTAATGAAGCAACAACTGTAGATCTTGCGAGATTATGGAAAAGTATAGGTCATAATTCTATACAAACTCTATGTTATATAAATATGTCAAGCAATGAGGAGTGTTGAGAAGATAAATCATCTAGCACTCTCCATACTATTTTTGTAGCAATAATGCCGGAATTTAATGGGGAGATACTATTTATCTCCTCCCCTTCTCCTTGTATACACAACCAGATGAATACATCCTACTATTCTTTCTTCTCTACTTCCTCTCAACAAAACTTAAATTTATTATACGAATAAGGATATCGAAAATGCTATGAAAGGCACAGCGTCGCAGGCATGGGACTGATGGGAGCGAGTATTACATGGGCTTGCAATGATGCTACATGACACTCTCCCTACCTTGCGACAGACTACAGCACAGAAAGTAAAAGATGCCGACGGTCAAGACAAATTAAGTAAGGCTTTCCCATTCCAATTGGAAGGGCGAAGGAAGTCAACATGATTCTTGTGCGATAAAAGCGTCCTTTTATACTCATAATAGTGAGTGCGCGCGCGTAACGGCCTGCCACTCTGCGAGGCACCAATCTGAATAAGTTACCTTACCAATGACGGTGAGTGCTGCTGGGGCCCTGGTACAACGCGCGTCACGTGGATTGGCACCGTCGCTAAAAGGCAGCCCACGCCTTTATCATACATCGTACAATTATTCATGCTTTAACTATTCCGAGATGAGCACCGCACTTCCACTGTATGCGGCATCCACGTGGCGCAAGGTCATTCACGCAGAGCGTTTCCCCATCATGCATGATTCCTCCCATATAAGCTTAAGCCCCTCACTCCACAGCATTCGTGTGCTCCTCGAAACCTGCTACAGCAGTTGGAAGCTTGATCGATCGACTTGCCGTTTGTGAGACTTCACCTGTAGGTGCATCGTTCGATTGTTTTCCATGGATATCTTCTACTTTGCAGGGCAGCCGGACGGACCTGACGAGGAAAGGACACAAGAAGAGATTGATAAGTATTGGGAGGATCATGAGATGATCAGGAGTGCCGAAAAGAAGCATAAGCAGAAGATGAAGGAGGAGCACTTTGGCCGCCCATTAAAACCGACATTTAAGACTGACATAGATTACGAAAAAGCTTACAAGAATATGTATACTATAGGTGGCGAAGCGACCAAGTTTATCAAGGCCCCGAAGGTGATGACCATCTTCCGGATGTATTTTTCCCTCAACGATATAAATGAGTTGTTGGATGAACGCTTGCGTGACGTGGAGGAGCTTGTTGTGGTTGCGGACGTGGTGGCAGCCGACGCCGACAAACCAGTACGAATTCCTGGCACTCGCCGTGTGGTCATACTGTGCCGCCTCCTCGTAGGGAGAGGCCTCGTAGGGAGTGGGAGGCTGGATCGGAAGAAGTGGAGGGAATATGCCGACATAGTAGTTCAGCTTTCGCTACGACAGGCCGACAAGAAGGCTGTCAGCCAAGGCCTCATTCTTGAGGAAAGAGATGTAAGATTCCGTCTAGTTTCCTACCTTTTCGATTTATTACCTGTCGCTGTAATTTCATTCAAACAGTTTTGATTTACCCCTAATAACCCACGCGACATTGGTTGTAGCTTCTTTTGAGGAGCTTTTCTGAGCGGAAAAAAACTTTTTCTCAAAAAATTATTTTTATAATTGCAAACTAGATTGAGTTGGCCTCCAGAAACTTTATTCAAAACTATGAATGATCCATCTAGTCAAAGAAATTTTACAAGGTAAATAGTGGAAAGTGGTTAGTATTTGCCTAGTGTTCGAAAATTTGCTATTTGGGCGAAGTGTTGATGTTCTCATCATGAGAACATGGGAAATGTTTTACCTTTTTTTACAAATCAAACATATAATTCGAGCCACTCATTAAAAAATCAGCTGCTATAAATATGCTTGTACTTCTGGGGAAACTTCATAATTGATTTAAAATAAATTTATTAATATTTTGTAGATTTTTGACCAAATCAATATTTTGACTCTTGATTCTTAGCATCATCTCATTACACACAAACTTCAAAAAAATTAGAGAACTTTCGTTTTATAGCACATTTGTATTTTGTCCAAACCCTCTGGGTTATTAGGGGTTAATTGTTTGCTGTCTTCCTGTATTTTCTGGAAGGAAACTGTATGTACCAATTTGACTATCTGAGCAAAAAAATTAAAGGGCTTTTCTTCCTTCCCGATCCTGCAGGTTCACTGGCGTATCAATTACAAGGCACCTCGATTTGCACCCGGAGTGCCCACTGAATTGTTCGCTTATGCAGGGAGTACGAAGTTCCCCTCGTCCCGCTCAGATAGCTTCTGTTTCAACCAAGTTATAACGAACTACCAGGCGCCCAAGCGGAGGGTTTTTGAATTAGGTCCATGGAATCTGAGAATCTGGTCAAGGGAGTCTCAACATTTGGAGACACTATCTTTATTCACGACTGACGGCAAGTATGGTGATACGTACAGAGCCAGCTCCGATTCTGAAGTACTGGAGGATGATCTGAAACCCTCGCTTGGCGTCTCCTTCAATGTAATGGACAAGGTTCCAAGCCATCTCCTGGAGGATGCGCATGTGGTGCTGGGTTTACAAGCCACTTTGCTTTCTGCAGAAGCAATTTTGCTCTATGGCCGGAAGGCAGCAGGCAATGATGCGGTGCTAGGCGCATTAGAGCACTGTAAATGGCTCACCACTCATGCACTGGCCAAGAGAGATACGGTACGTAACGTAACGTTCGTTTCACATCTAATTACTTTCTTAATTACCATTTCATAAGTTGCTCTCAATTTCTGCTTAAAGGCATCTGAACTACATCCATTCAATTTGTAGCAGATTAGGTAGCCAGTGTTTTGTGACCAATCTTGGGCTTTGGAATCAAGCAGGTGAAGAAGGGGTCGACCGAAGGCAAAGACGAAGCCCTGCGTGCGGAGTTGCAATCATTGTATGTCCGCGCACAGGCACTTATAACATTATATGGAAGCGGAACCCCCAAAGTGCTCGTACCGCCACTCAACTACAAGTTATACCGCGATTCGATTGAACAAGTAGCTGTTGCGGCCAGGCTCTATGATGACGAGTTAAAGGCGACTGTGCGCCAAATTCAGAGTTTGCAGACCACGGAGGTAGTGCAAGTCAAGCTAGGTTTTCCTTGTTAATTTCTTGCTTTCTTGAAGTGTTGATTTCTTGATGAAAAATCCTGGTGCCGGTAGGTAGACACGTCTTGTGATTGCTGAAGCATGCTTGCTTGCGTGTCGGTGACTGACATGGCATGGCTATTATACGTACATGTCCTAGGTGGTAGCGGGGCAGGTAACGAAGCACGTATCGGGGGTTGTAGGTGGTTATTTTATGCAGCAATTCAAGGTGCTGGCTGGAAAGGAGAAAGATGTCGAGGTCTACACTGGCAGGGTTGTAGTTCTTCAAAAGATGGAGCTGACAAAAGCTGAGAAACAGCTGGAAAAGTTGAAGAAATCCATGCAAGTCCAGCAAACCGACATGGAAGCAGCCAAAGAGGCCATGAGAGAAGAGCAGCTGACAGAGGAGGTAAAACAGAAGACTGCAATGGTGTGGAGCATTGTGGGTGCAATTTTCCAAGTTGGGCTAGCTGTAGTGACGGCGGGTGCAGCGGCGGGTGCAGCGTTCAAAGCAATCGGCAAGTTGGCAAGTCTGCCGGAAAAATTCAAAAAAATCAAGGAAGTTCTGGAAAAGCTGAAGAAGGTGATAGAGGCACTCAACAAATTGAAGGAGCTGCTTGAGTCAAATCCAGGACAGGACGTAAGTATGCCAACCATGCCGGAAGCACCCACGGACTCCGATTGGCAGATATTTGTGAATGAGGTGGTGTTGGCGGTTGACGATATACCTCGTGATGCGATACCGTCCGCTTCAGTCTTTAAGACCAAGTGCAAAAACGTCGCGGCGGTGGGTCGCGAAATCTCCATCGTCGCGACCCAGGTCACCACTCTCCAGTACCAGCTCAAGTTGCTGGGATGGCAAAAGGAAATGGCCGCCAAGCAGCGAGAGCGGCTCGACTCCATAAAACCGGTCGAACTTAATAATAGCAGCGCGAATATCAGCTTGAGTAGCAGCACTCTGCAGGAAATGCTGGTGCAGCTGGATATGAAGGCCATGCGAATGACCATCTCCCTCATCGAGATGCTCAATGTCCAAAACGGAGCGCTCTACTACAATTACCTGCAAGAACCCGAGGCCATCTCCATGGCGACCCCCACCATCTACAACGTCCAGCAGCTGCTGATCGATAGGGACAGGAACAGTATCGCCTGGAACGAGATGATCGGCAAATCTACCGCGCAGCAGAGGGACTACAAGATCGAAGACATCCCTGTGGAGACTCTCCTCTCCGGCGACGACTTCCGTTTCAACATCTTACAGGATGGCAAAGTCTTCCCGGCGGCCTGGGAGCGTGTGCGCATCCGGTACCTGGAGCTGCGTTTCACCGGCAGCAACCGGCCTACCACTGCTAAGGGCGAGATCTTTCTTGTGCTGCGGGGGGACCGCGTGTTTTACGACCGCTTCAAGGAAGTAGAGTTCCCGTACGAGGCAGCCAAGCCGCTCAAGTATCCTTATGCTTATAATCTTGACACAGGGGCCACCACCTTCGACAACTGCGACATCAGCTCAGAGGAAGACAACTTCATGCGGATGACGCCCTTCAGTCGCTGGAAGCTTCGCGTCCCCCAGTCTGCCTACGAGAACGATGGTATGCGCTTCCCTGCAAATACCTCCACCGAAGTTACCATCACCTTTCATGTGACCGTAGTCCGCAAGGTCGGATGAAACATTTGGTCGAACTGAATTCACAGGCTAGCTCCAGTGTCCAGCACCAGTGCGGCAAATGAGCCCCCCTGCTGAATTAATGTTTTGCTTTGTTTTATGAAGTTTTCATTGAATTAAAGTTTTTTTTCATTTTTTTCCAGAGATGAAATCACGTGTATTCTATATGTTAGAATTTTTTTAGATTCTTCTGTGAAATATTGAAATTATTGTGATATTCAGAAGAAAAAATGAAGAAAATTCATATCAAATAGTGTATGTTTAACCCTGGAACTCTTGGGGAGCAATTTTTTGGCTTATGAACGGTCAAATTTCTTGAGAATGGATGATTCTCATCTAATTTATTATTGAGTGTTCCTTGAGTGCAATTGCACCTCTTGGAGGTGCAAGGTCCTTCCTTGAGGCAAAAGAGAATATTTTGAGGGAAAGATTTCAAATCCACCATTCACCAAAGATGTATTTCTATTGTATTTGGCAACTCCTTCCTTCTTGACCTTGATCTCAATTTTTGCCATATAAATCAAGCTTATTTGAAATTAACCCCAACTAATGAAATGAAGCTTACTAAGCCTAGTTTTTATTCCAACTCGAAATTTTGAAAAACTTCCAAAATGGAATATTTTATTGGCATTTGAACTTTGAACCTATAACCATGAAGAGTTGATTTTCTAATTTTAAATGGACATTGTAAATTTGCAATGGCATATTCCAAAATTTATTTTGTTTGAGCACGAGTAAAACCAGAATGTGGCACGAGTATGACCCTCAGAAGACAGGCCTGTGACCGTGCATTTCAAACCGACCATCCACCACTATGTTTCATGACATTCTGTCACTAGATTCAATTGAGTTCCTTGCATTCTTTTTGCAAAGGTTAACCCTGAAACAACAGAGCCCCTAACCGTGTGGTCAAACTTCAATTCCCTTCTTCATTTCGGTTGTCATAAATCGGCCAAAATAATTATTTCATATTTTTCATAGATGAAGCCATATGTTTTCAAGACATCGTAAATTAGTGCTTTTTCAGTTGTGGAGCTTTAACATGAGATGCTTTCTTTTTCTTTTTTCTTTTCTAATTTGGTTTGTGAAGTAGTTTATTCACGATTTTGAATTTCACATGAAGAAAATCCAACCACGATTTGTTCTTCAGCACTCCACGTGAACTTCACATGGAGTGCTGAAGTTGATTTCATTTTTAAATATTTTTAAACAATGATATGTATGTATGTATGTAATTCAAATTTTTATTCACGTAGAACTTTATACTGGTTTGTTCAAAATACAATTACATAACTATTGAAAACATAATCCTTTTTAATATAAAACTTAACTAAATATCTTTGATGTAGAATGTTCCATATGTAAGGATTTTGATTTAGAAAAGTATCTAGTACACTCAAAATTAAAATTAAAATTAGATTGTTTTATATATTAGAAATATGAATTATTCAATAATAGATTTACTTGACAAAATGAAAGAAATGTTGAGACTTAGAAATATTGTGTTTGTGCTTGTAAAAAAACTTATTAATTTTTACAATTTAGGGCTACTTCAAAAAAAAATCCAATTAGTATTTAATCAAAAGATAAAATAAAAAAATGAGTACCGTTCAAAAGATTAGTAATTTTATTCCAATTTAAGATTAAATATAGTTTGATAGTTTATGTACATTTGATAGATTTATATTAGGAATTGTACATATCTTTTTTTTAAAGTTCATTATTCTTCTTTATTTCCTGTAATATCATAAAATATTTTATTTTAAATCATTTTGAGCCTCATTTTACTGAAACTTGAAGCTAACAAACTTGAAGCCATTAAAAGCTCAATAAAACATTTTATAAAATCTGATTGTTTTGTTTGGCTTGAAATTTATTGTGTAGGACAGTGATGATGATGATGATGATGATGTGTGTGTGTATATATATATTCTTGTATCAAGTATTGTCTTTGGTGTAGAAAATTTATAAACAATAAGCTATGATTCCAAATTCATGGAAAAAAATAGTTTGTTAAGGATATTTCAAAACAATTTTTGAATTTTGCTCTGATTGTAAAATCTTTGGATTCAAAGCAAACATTTTTTTGCAGATGATCAGAATAATTTTGCACTTTATAATGCAAGCTTTATAATGCAAGCTTTATAATTAATGCAAATCATCACTTTCACTTCACAACAGAAAAGTATACATTCAAATTATTAAAATATTGCTAAGAACAATGTTATTTTAAATGATGGTATTTCTTCATGCAAATCAATCATGATTCAATTTTTACATAAGCATAGCACTGGGGTTTGTTCAATACTTTATCAAACATCCCAACACTTTATACTTCATTGTTGAGAGTTATGTTGCAACTTTCCATGATGGTATAATGAATGGAAGCCACTTTCATTTCTCCAACTCACTCTTTTCCATCAACATATTGCCATCAAATATTCACTTCATATTCTAACAATCAAAATCAATATTCTCAAATTTTATCTCATTATCATCAAGAAAAATGAAGAGAAAACAAATACAAGAAAGAATTATAGAAAAGAGAAGAATAGTGTACATAAGAGAACTTTACCAGATCCTCTGAATGTTGGAATTGATTTACAACAGTATTAGGATTTATGAATCTTTTTATCTCCTGAAATAACAATGTAACTCAGAATCTCCAAAATTTAATTTCCTGTATGAGAATCACATTTCTTTTTTCTTTTGTTTATATTATTAATGAAAATAGGGTAGAAACAATTGGTTTATACTTTCAAAGTCACATTGTTTTGGGGGTTCATGGGATCACCTTACATAACCTTAAAACCTTGTTCATTGATTTACATATAATAAAGGATTCCATCAATTAATTTGTAAAATCCTCCAAAACACTAAACCTATATCCAAATTTGAATGACATGGAGAACTTTGTCCACACTCCACACACATCAAAGAAGCATCAAATGACCTTTTTGGGCCAGGTCCCCAAACACCAACTTGTGGACTTGTAGCATATTCTCACCTGGGCCAATAAGGAATAATCCGGTGGCGAACCGGCCTAAGGCCTGGAATATTTGACCGGGCACGGTCCCTCGAGGCCTGCGAGTTTTACGGAGAGGGTAAAACACGGCAGCTGGGGTGAGAAGGAAGGAGCGGGTGGGCGTCGAGTCCAAGGTCCTCATTCTCCCTGTCCCTCCCAGCGAAGATAAATCCTCCCCTGCAACCCGTTGAAGTGAAAACCCGTTCTGGGTAAATTGAGGATGGGCAGGAGGGAAGAAATTTTAAAAATAAATTACTGCCCGGACGGACGTCCACTGGATGCATCGGCCCGTCCCGTCCATAATCTCCGAGAACAAGGCCGGGAGCGAGGGTTTTAATCGCAGGATTAATCGGCTTCGGTGTCTCCATCGCGCCTCTTGTGGGAGCTCCGTTGTGGGGCGTTCGCTCCGATGTTAGTGTCTGGTCGTCACGATTCAAGGGACCGTAATTTGGTGGGGAACTGTGTTGTCTCGTGTCTGTCGGGACGGATCGGGTGGACGCGGCTGGGCTTGGGGCGAAGCCGTTTGTGCTTTGCTGCCTGCTTTATCTTGGTGAGTGGTGGTCAGGGGTTGAAATGTAGAATTGGCGGTTTGCAGCGAGGTACGTGAGTTTTGTTATTGTGATGTAGTGGAATTGGTAGTGGTTGCTAGAGAGGACTTCAGAGGAGGAGGATTTTGGAAGTTCTATTGGAGTGTTGTGGTGAAATTCAATTAGGCTGTTGGATGAAGCTTGTGTGGGAGAGGGTGGTGTTGGTTACTTTGTATAAAATGCCCAAATTGTAACAAAATTCCTTCAAAATATATTTTCCCGCAAAGGATTTTTTCTTCCTGAACTTTAGAAATTCATATCTCTTGATCCAACAGTTCAATTTTTTTCAAATTTATAAGTAATATAGAATTTATCCTTAAGCTTTACCTTAAAAAACTTCAACTGTAGACTTGCTTTGGATCGTCTAATATCTTAGAAACCCTAGTAGGTGCTTAAAACCCTAATTCATAGGCACCCGAGTGCTATTTTCCTCATATTTCAAAAACCCAAAACCTTAATGCCACAAAAAATTTGTATATAATTTTATAACATGAAAATACAAATCCCTAAATTTTTTGAATTAAAACCTTGTAAAATTGCCAAAAATATAGCTCAAAACACAACCACTATATAAGCGGGTCACTTACTGCCCTTAGATTGATAGCATTGACTTCAATTCCCTGTATTTCTTTCATCCTAACTTAGAATTCATCAAGTCGTATATGTAAAGTGTAGCTAAGAAAGTGCTCTCTCCAACCCCAATCGTCAATCCTTTATTGCTCTCTATATGCTCGAGTTATACCCAAAAGAGTGATAATAGATACTGATTCAACACCTTAACTTTGAGTGCCTATATCTCCTTCATAAAAAAACCAAATCATCCAATTTTTGCACCAAAATCATAGCCAAAAACCAAAAATTATTGATCCTAGCCTCTAATGTTCAAATGACTTCGAAAAACAAACCCTAATCCCTAATAAGGCCTCAAGCAGCCTCCCTGAAGTCCATTGGGCATGACTTTTGGCCAATAGGAATAGAGATTTCTATCATCCATCTCTTTTCATCCACATGGATGGCCAAACTATTCTTTTTTATACTAAAAATCTCTTTTTAATCCTTTTTTTTTAATAAGATTTACATACTTTGTACTTTAAACATCAAATAAAAGAAGTAAACTAAGATTTTAAGGATCACTAATGTCCAATAAAGGTGACTCAAAATATATAAAAGTTGTTATCAATATAAAATCAACCTCAAAATTTACTATAAAAAAAAAAAAGGTTGTATAAACCTCAATAATAGCCCTTTTAAACAAATTCTTTCCAAAATAATAATCTAATCACATTTTGTAACCAATAAAAACTACTAATATGGCTCTTATTTAGTTATATAATAAATTATATATATATATATATATATTTTCACATGATAGCCAAATCACAATATGATAACGGTCCCTATTGTGGCTAAATGCCCTTGTTTTATTATAAAGTATCTAGTAATGTGGCCGCACTTTTTATTTGATATGTATGTTGATGTTTTTTGTGGCATTTATTAGCCTTGTGGTTAGATTCTCCATAATACAAATATAAGCTATGTTCTTTTTGATGCTTCTTCTTTTGTTTAGAAAGAAATTTCATACAAATCCTATCAATTTGCGTATCTTCTACTTTCAAATATTTGATAGGGTTAGAAGATATAGAAGATGCCGAGTAATTGGTATAAAATTATGGTGCAAGTAGTAGACATTTTTTTGGTCAATATTAAAATAGATGGTTATTGCATTCCATTATTTAACTAATAGTTTCATTAAGAGTTTGAAGATCAGACATAGATAATAATAGTTTTTTTACATTATCTCGTAATCTCCAATAAAAATGATTTATCAATGCATCTTCACTCCAATTGATATCACATATTAATTGCTAAAATTCCAAAGCATAAACAAATGTAAAATATGTTTTTTTATTGAAGGGCTCAAATTTTAGTTGTAACAAAACAAATCTTATCATGTTCTCCAAAAGCTTTTGCAAATACTACCAATTTTTTTTCAAAATTATACAATATGGAAGATTTTTTTTTCAAATAATGGAGCAAATCAAGAAAAACCTTGATCTAAGTGCAAGGTTTCAAGTAGACCAATATAAGATGCTTCCATTGAATATCATTGAGATTGGAATTACATAATAAGTTGTACATGATTTATGAAGCTACAAAACTTTGAATGAATTCTATTAAACTTCTCTACTAGGTTAATTCTTGATTCTTTTGCTATTGATATTAGATTGCTATCTTGAATATATATATCTTTTAGTGAAGTAGACCTTGGTGATGGAATTCCTAGGATGATTTGTGATAGTTGCTAAGGTAGTTATATTCTTTGACCATTATGTATGGTCATGTAAAGTTCTTTATTTTGCTTAAGCAAGGTGTCTATCTTAACTCTCAATGCTTCAAGAGCATTTATAATTGAATCTAATTTGGCTTCTTTGGAATTTGTCATATTGAATCCTTTACTAACTATCATAGAAATGAAACAATAAAAACTAGATACAAAAAATCAAGAACAATACTGGTCTAGAAGAAGGTAATCTGCAACCTCTAGAGTGCTATAGTACTTCCAAGAAGAAGAATTATCTGCTCTCTATTCAAAAAGACTAAGTTCTAATATTGTGTTATATTAGTCTTGACAAACTGTTACAGACACACCATTCAAGTAGAACAAAGGTCTAAAAGTTCAAAGAATTGAAACAAAAGAGGTTCACTTTATATTACAAGCAAGGAGCTATGATAAGATACAAGAATAAGACCAAAAGGCCCAAACTGAGCCACAAGGATTGTATTGTCAAGATTGAGGATCCCCTTAGCCTTGACTTCTATATATACTAGGTGCAAGGAAGCTCTTTGAGGAGTTTCTTTGATGCTTGGAGATGAAACAAGCTTAAGATCCTTCTATGACCATCTAAGATCCTCTAGAACCTTCTAAGACCCTTCAAAATCTTCTTAGAATCTATTAGGATCTACTAGGGCCTTCTCAAAATCAACAAGAATCTTCTGGAGCCTTCTAAGATTAAATAGAACCTTCTAAAATCTTCTAAAATCTTCTTCTATTGTATATTCGTGATAGTTTCAACATAAATATGTCTTCTTCTAATATATACAAACTACTACTATCAAAGATAGTATCTTCATAATCAATTTCCACTACTTGATGTTTGTAGATTTGGACAAGTTTTTGTGTTATGCACAACTTGCCCACATCTCCTACATCTCTAGAGCAATCCCTTAATAACTTTAAATAGGGAGAAATCACATGGTATAGACAATTGCAATTGATTTCAATTAAGCATGCCAAATGGATATCCATTGTACGTTGTTTGATGAAATCATTTAAAGCTCAAAACCTTTGAGAATTAAGTTCCATGAAGGTTGATTATGTTGTCAATTTTTAATCTTGGCCTAAAGAGGAGAATACTTTGTTATTTGTTGGAGGATTGGCAAAATGTCTAGAACTTATTGTTGAAGGACATGACATGGTAGAAGAGGTAAGGAAGGATGAGGTAATGAAAGTGCCAATGTGAATGAAAGTCATTTACATCCAAAACACCATTTATTCTAAGTCTTTTACAAAGTTGATGCTTGCATAGCAACCTATGTATTGTTATAAATTGTCTAATGCAAAGAACTTCATCGTAATCATTTCCTTCTAATGCAAACATCAACCTATAAATCTTCATTAGAGCAAACTTTAAGATTTTTTTTACTACTTAGTCATAAAAACTCCCTTCCAAAATAAACCAAATCTACATCTTTTCATCTCCAATTGTCACGGACATATACATAGTTACCTATATGATCAGATAGAACTAGATAAAAGAAGGTAAAAGCAGATTAATTCCATAATATCTTTAGAGAAACTTCCTAGAAACTTTATAGACGCTGCTTTGACTTTATAAGTGTCCATAGTAGACTTTTGGATTAGAAACTTGGTCAATAAGTTAGCCACATGTCGCACATATTGGTAACTTGAAGACCAAGTTAAATACGTGGCGAACATATAGGAAACTTGCCCTGCAAGTTCGACACGTGTCTTGCAACTTGGACACGTGTCTTGTAAATTGGATACGTGTTGGAGGTCCTATAGAACGTCGCCACTTAGCTCTTAGGTAGATAGTATAAATAGAGACAAGAGTGAAGCCTTCTTCACTCTTGTCAACTCCTTTCTTGTTTCCAGTCTAGTTCAAGAGTTTCTAGTTTTCTTGTCTTTTGGCATTAGCCATTCCAGTTTCTTTTTAATATATATACTTCTTTATATTTATTTCTTTGAGAGAGGTCTCACTTGTTTATTTGACTTCATCCAGTTATTGTCCTTGACAGATTGACAAGAGTACACATACAGTATCAGAGCTTTGTCTTTTCTTGATTAAGAGTGGATTACCCCTTTCTCTTGATAAGACATAAGCATATTAGAAGTTGTGGAGTACCCACTTCTAAACTGATATTGTTTCTAGAATTTTTTTTCTTTTGAGTGTGTGTTCCGTATTTCTTGAAGTAAGAGTAGACATCTTCCTTTCTATTATATTATCATGGCAGAGCTTGCGGAAATGAAGAGTGCAATGGCACAAATGCAAGAGCAAATGAGAGAACTAATGCTTGCAATGCATCAACTCAGTTTACCACCACAAGGAGCATCAAGATTAGCAGGAAGTGAAGATGTAGAGATGGTTGGAGCTACGTCAATATCTACACCAAACCATGCTACCTCACCGATGATGGAGCACCGTTCAAACGTTAGAGAACCAAAAATCAGTTTGTTTGAGAAGTTTGATGGCACAAGATCTAAGTTTCGAGGATTCATCAATCAGGTACAACTAGTGATCGAACTTCAACCTCAGAGTTATCCTACGCAAGGATCTCAAGTTAGGTTTATTGGAACGTTACTTTCGGGTCCTGCCTTATCGTGGTTTTCATCTTTTCTTGAACGACGTGATCCAATATTGGATAATTTGGAGGCATTTTTTGCGGAATTTTGATCGATGTATGGAAAACATGATGCAATTCGTGTTGCAACCAACAAGATTCACATCCTATGACAAGACAATCGATCAGTGTCATTATACGCTTCACAATTTTGACAACTAGCGACCGACATCAAGTGGGACGATGTTGCACTCATCAGTCAATTTCTCTACGGATTACAATATGAGGTAAAAAAAGTTAATGCTCAATTTACCCGATCCTCAGACATTGAGTCAAGCAATTGATTTTGCTGTGAAGTGTGACAATCGACTTTTTGAGTTTCGATCCGAGAGTCGTACAAGGGAGCCTCAACGTTATTATTCAATGGCAACATCAACATCCTCACAAAACGTACATTCGAAAGTAGAAGACATGCAAATTGATGCGGTACGTTTTAAACCTCTTACTGAACAAGAAAAGATTCGTCGTCGTCAAGAAGGATTATGTTTATATTGTGGAGAACCTAAGCACACTGCTCAACATTGTCCAAAGAAACGTCGCAACTACAAAATGAGGAGTACGGCTGTCAAAGAAGACAACATGTCGGAAAACAAATTTGTCCAGCTACAATAGGGACCGTGCAGCTGGAACCCTGTACAATTCCCAGTAAAGGTCATATTCTCTCCTCAGAACCCTCTCCTTGTTTTATGATAGATGTATATTTAGGACCAAAAAATTACAGAGCCTCTGCCTTATTAGATTCAGGAGCCTCAGCATGTTTTCTAGATGAACAATTTGTTAAGAATCGTAAAATACCTTTAGTACAGAAACCTAAACCCGTACATGTAGAAGTCATAGATGGTTGCCCATTGTCCTCAGGAGATGTCACTCATGAAACCCGTCCTATAAAAGTAACAATAGATGGTCATAATAGCTATGTAACCTTTAACATAATTAAATCTCCGTCTAATCCAGTTATTCTAGGTTTGTCATGGCTAGAAAAATATAACCCTCAAATAGATTGGAATTCTTGTAGACTTGACTTTTTCCAAGATATTATTAAATATCCTACCGATCCAATAAAAAGCTACAAGCCTGGTACAGTAAAACCTGTACTTATAGGTACAAAAGCTTTTATACACGCAGCAAAAGAAGGATCAACTTTTGCTATTTACGCAACACCCATTTCTGATAATGGAAAGGCTTCAAGTGGCATTCCAAGCCAATACCGAGACTATCAAGATGTTTTTGAGAAGAAGAATGCTGATATTCTTCCGGAGCATCGCCCATATGATTGTTCGATTGATGTCAAAGAGGGATCTCAGCCTCCTTTTGGACCAATCTACAATTTATCACAAAATGAGTTGGCTGAACTCAAGGAGTATATTGAAGAGAATGTGGCCAAGAACTTCATACGCCATTCCAAATCTCCTGCAGGAGCTCTAATTCTATTTGTGAAGAAAAAAGATGGATCATTACGAATGTGTGTGGATTATTGGGGACTTAATAAGATCACTATCAAGAACAAGTATCCACTACCTTTAATCTCTGGACTTCTTGATCAACTAAATCAAGCTAAGATCTATACAAAAATAGATCTACAAGGAGCATACAACTTGGTTCGTATTAAAGAAGGAAATGAATGGAAAACTGCATTTCGAACAAGGTATGGACATTTCGAATATAATGTTATGCCTTTTGGACTCACAAATGCACCAGCCGCTTTTCAACATCTCATGAACGATGTTTTTCGTGAATTCT
>JAWRVF010001312.1:0-82211 GCA_036785485.1 Physcomitrellopsis africana
ATGGAATATTATACCATTGTATGTTTTAAATTGAAATATGTACCATATTGGATGGGTGTTATCTAAATAATTGTGGTGGGCACTTTATCAGTGATAGTACTACTCAAAAAGATTTAATGGCTGGTTACTAATGGCCGATGCTGTTTTTAGATATATATCTACATGTACGTTGTTGTGATCCTTATTAACATATTGATTAACCTACTATGACTTTAGCTATGTCCTTAATCTCAATTTTGGCAGAAGCACCTTTTGAAAAATGGAATATTAATTTTGTGGGATCCATTGCACCAACATCAAGTTATGGACAGAAGTGGTATATCTTAGTGATTGAGGAATCAATTTTATTAATTCTATAACTGCAACCTTGACGGATAAATATAAGATCAAAATACATGCCAATGCTAATCATCTATCTTAATTATCTAATATATTGGACAATGAACTTGTTAATGATGTGCTCTCTAATGTAGAGTTATTTGCCATGGATGTAATTTCACCAAAATATAATGAATTGATTCAATATTTGACATTTCAAACATTTCCATCTACTAATAGCGAGAAACTTAAGTAGCATCTGATTTTGAAAAGTGCTCTATATACCATAATTGGTGATGCTTTGTATAAGCAAAAGAAGGATGGAATATTATACCATTGTATGTTTTAAATTGAAATATGTACCATATTGGATGGGTGTTATCTAAATAATTGTGGTGGGCACTTTATCAGTGATAGTACTGCTCAAAAAGATTTAATGGCTGGTTATTGATGGCCGATGCTGTTTTCAGATATATATCTACAAGTACGTTGTTGTGATCCTTATTGACATATTGATCAACCTACTATGACTTTAGCTATGTCTTTAATCTCAATTTTGGCAGAAGCACCTTTTGAAAAATGGAATATTGATTTGGTGGGATCCATTGCACCAACATCAAGTTATGGACAGAAGTGGTATATCTTAGTGATTGAGGAATCAATTTTATTAATTCTATAACTGTAACCTTGACGGATAAATATAAGATCAAGCATAGGAAAATAACCCTATATTATTTAAAGGCTAATAGACAAATTGAAAAGACCAATGGTATTTTAAATAGAATTTTAAATAAAATAGTGTCTAGTACGGGTATAGATTGAGATACTAAACTCTTTGCTGCATTGCAAGCATATCGTACTGCATATAATGTAACTACTAATACAACACCATTGCAATTGATGTATGGCCAAGAAGCCATTTTATCAATTGAATTGGAAATTCAGAGCTTGAAAATTGCATTTGATGCACATCTTAGGGACAAGGAATCCTTCCAATATTGGTTAGTACAATTGAAAAAATTGGATGAAGTTTAAGCTACGATTCTTTTGACTATGGAAGCTACACAATGTCAATTAAAGAATTATTATGATAGTAAATTAATTCTTAAATCTTTTTTATCCAATAATTTAGTATTATTTTATGATAGCCAATTTTATAAATTTTTGGATAAATTTCAAATTCGTTGGTATGGATTCTATCATATTATTGAAGGTTTTTCTAATGGATCAGTGTAATTGGAGGATTTTCAGGATACTTAATTTATTACCTATATTAATAATAATAGATTACAATTTTATTATATATAAATCCAAGATGGATTTAAATTGGAAAAAAGAGAGGGTAATGAGCTATTATTAAATTTTAGACTTATTCTATATTGATGGACATTATAGGTAGTAAAGCGGTTGATGTTAAATTATGAATAAAAGTAATAATTAGTAGTAACAACTAAAACGACATTAGATTAATCACATTGTGCGTCTTCTTAGTTGAACTTGTAGTTTAAGGCTAGGAGAGAGGCATTATTTGGAAACAACTTTGATTGCTTATTATTTTGTATTTACAAGTGAATTTTAGCAAGATAAGTGATAATTATGCAATGGTGATTGAGAGAACAAAGCAAATCATGAAGAAAGAGGAAAGATAAAGAAATATGAGAGCGTGGCTAACTAAGAAAAGGTAATTGTCATTTGTAATTATAACTAATATAAAGCCAATGTAATTAGATATTTTTTGGTTTCCAAAGAGGCAAAGAAAGTTTAAAATTGTGCAATTGTATGAATTTTTGCGAAAGTTTGAAAATTTGCTACCAATTGATGCTAAGGTGGTGGAAGAATATATGAGGAATTATAATCCAAAAGATGGTTCTAATTTAGTAAATGGAAAGATTATTGGAATTAATGAGGTCATTATACAGAAGGTATTACATCTTCCAATTTGTGAGATATTGGTGGGAGGTGAAGTACTGACAGATTTCAAGCCGAGGAATTATTTTAACTCTAAGGTGACAGTATTTGAATAAAATCAAGATTGGCAAACAATGGAGGTACTTATACCGGAGCTTGGAGAATGGATGCGATATATGTAGAAGTAGCTTGATTTTAATTTAGATACAATTTATATGTTAAAGCGATTGTTATTTGCTGCTATAGATTTGATGGAGGGAATGCTATTCAATTGGACAGCATTTGTGGCAACAAAAATTCATGCTAAATTGGAATCTAAGTGGAAGATGGAGCAGCAACAATAATGGTTGAATGCCTAAGATGATCAAATTTTATAATTGGAGTCTCAGACCAGGGAATTGGGAGCTTATAATGAAGAACTTACAATCCTATTGAAGAATGATCTAATAAAGGATATCAAAGATATGAAGGATACAAAAGATGAATTATTTTTGAAAACTATACTAGTAGAGGAAGTTCACACAAATCGGGTAGTTTTGTAAGTTGATGAGCTTACTATCATGGAAAATAAGTAAATTTTGGTGGAACCAATAGTTATGATTATATTTGCAAGGGCGCTGTATAATTAAGAGTAGGGCTATGTAAAATAAGTAGATAATTTTGGTAATAGAATATGGACTAAATATTGATAAATTGGATGATTAATCTATTAGCTAGCTAATATAGGCAATAAAATAGAGAAATTAGTTGAAAAAATAGTCAAGGTAGGATAGATGATGGTTGATATTTAGGTTTTTATTATAAAAAGAAGAGAGAAGAAGAAATAAGGATTGAGCTGTGAGAGTCAAAAATTGAGATAAGCTTGGTGCTACTTTTTTTCTTTGTTTTATTTTTTTTTTATGATAATATTATAGCTGAGAGATTGGAATTCATTTTGGTTGTTGATAAGTATAAATTGAGAGTATTGTAATGAAATAGAAATTAGTTTTATATGTGGTTGAATAAAAATTTGAATTTATTAATGATTGACTTTTGTATAGCAGATTGGAAGCCAAAGATTGAATATATTAATATAATTTGATTGTAAGTGATGATATTGTGTTGTATTGGCTATGAGAGTTGAATAATAAAAGAGAATATTAAAGAGATTATTAGTTTTGAAATGTGTTTTTAGTGAAAATTTATTTCCAATGATTGAGATATAGAACAATTGTATGTAGTCTGTTAAGACAATCCAATATTACAAAGGTTGTCCATCTATAACCTCTACATGAATAACCTCCAATAAGGCAATTATCTAAAGCTTTTGAGGATTGAAGTACAAAAAAATTATAAAGTAACAAGTAGATTGAACAGAAAAAAAGAAACGTGAATAATTTTGCAATGTTGATTGTCCAGCCACATAGTCCCTATTATGGCTGAATATCTTTATTTTTCTAAACGATTACACTCCTAGTTTTAGTGATGCATTGATTTTGTTTCTTTACACAATTGTCAACGTTGTGGCCTTCCTCACCACAATATAAGTATAGATCTTTTTCTATCCGACACTTCTTTTCTTATAGATTAAGAGGTTTAAAATATATTGCATCAAGTTGTATATCTTCTACCTTTGAATATGAATTCAAAATGCTTGTTGATGTTACAAGAGTATGTGAAATTATATATTGTCTTACTGAAGCCCATGAATATTGATCTTGACAATATTGGAATAATCAATTATCACATTTCACGGCTTAGCTAATGGCTTCATTAAGCAATTGTGGATCTGGAAGCGATAATAATAAATCCTTCACATTATTTTTTAATCTCTATTAGAATTGACTCATTAAGACTTCTTTGTCTCAATTGATGTTGCATGCTAGTTGCCTAAAATTGGATGCATAGATTGATGTAGAGCATGCCTTTTGATACAATCCTCAGATCTTAGCTATTGTCCAACAAGCCTTATCATAATTTTCAAATGCTTCCATAAAAACTTCAAAGTTGCTCAAAATTGGTGATCTCTTTTCAAATAAGGAAGCAAACTATAATAATGCTTGTCTCATAAATAAGATGCTAACCAATCTAATTTGTGACTTTTCTATTAGATAAGTATCAAGTTGTAGAAATGTTATCAATTGAATTTGGTTGACAAACCCTTAGAACTTTGAATGTGTACCATTATATTTCTCCAAAATAATACATGTAGTAAGAAGGCCAATGTAGACATTGGTCTCAATAACTAACTCTCAATACTTAATAATAAGTAAAAATACTAAACCAATTAAAATAATTGCCTCCAAGACTTACTAAGACTCCATTTTTGTAACTTTTATTCTAATAAGACTTCTATATTTATAAATACTTCTAAATTCTAATAAATATTTAAATAGTCAAAAAAAATCTCTCTAACTATAATATTTGTATAACTAAATGACTTAAGACTATATTTTTAACCAATCCACCAATTAATATCTATTGATGGGACTCATAATGTCTACTTCTTCTATAAGCTCCTTTTCCTTTTCCTTCTTGACAATGTCACTACTTTTAATCTTAAGGTCTTCTATAGGAATCTTTTCTTTAATAACAAGTCCATGTTTTTTCTTAAGAGTAGGAAGAAAGAAAGAAGTAATTCTGTCTTTCTTGAGAGCAGAAATGAGATCCACTCTTTTTTACTAATATTTTTCCATTACTTGGAATTAGACCTCATGGAGTGTAGTCCAACTTTCTTGTGTTTTGACGGCCTCAAATTCTAAATATTGGCACAATGATTCAAAAATATATTAATTATTAAAATTAGTAGTTCTTTGGTACTTCTCCTTTATCCATATGTCAAAGCAAAATTTTCAATCACATAAGAAAATATCCTTAGCACATCCTAAAAATTGTTTCTTCACCAAATTTCTAACATCTTCTATTGCTTCCAATTCACTTGTATTCTAAGTTGAAGGATAGGTAATAGTCTCTAATATTAATATGGATTTTTTTACAAGCTTGAATTCAGCTATAGGCTCTTTTGGTACCTTTCAAATTAAAGGAAGAAATTAATAATATCCTTTCCAAATAGTTACTATAAATCAAAATTATGTGAAAATATATTATAAAAAAACTAACAAGATTAAAGGCTATCTACACCTACTACTACATAACCACCAAGTGTTAAGTGCTTAGATATTATTTCCAAGTCATTACAAGTGAAACAAAGACTAACCACTTGATACACAAAAAATGGTTTTATTGATCATTAATCCAACCTCATCACCAGAGTACTTTCTATCACAATTGAAAACTACCATAATACAAAATGGAGTAATATTTGAAACTATCAGCAAGTGTACTTGCTATGGGAGAAGATATCTTAACAAAATATAATAATTCTAAATTGGATCTTCTTTTGCAAATAATAAAAATAAAAAATTGAAATAGAAAGCGTAGAAAGAAATTTGCTTCACATAAGAATTAGTGCCAATTCTCAAAAATTTGAAGCACAGAGGATAAATTTTTTTCTTATGTTTTTCTTTTTAACAAGTGCTTACAAATACTTAGCATTTAAAAATATCCATATGAGTCCTATCAATGAATCTTAATTAGTGGATTTATTAAATTTATAGTTTAAAGTTATTTAAATATCAAAATATTAAGATTAAGAATTTCATTTGATTATTTAAGTATTCATTAAAATTTAGAAGATTTTATAAGTTTTAAGAGTCTTATTAGAAAAAAGTCATAAAATTGAAGTCTTAATAAGTCTTAGAAGCAATTATCTTAGTTGATTTAATATTTTATCTTAATTATAATAATTAATATTTAATTATTAAGATCAATGTCTACATTGGCATTCTATCTACATGTATCATTTATTAGAAACATATAAATATTACTTAGTAGATAGAAGAAGTATGAGAAAAAAAATCTCATGTCTTTGTAATTATTTATGTGAAATATAAGATTTTTAGTTGATTTAAATTAATTTTATTATTACAATAAAATCACCAAGGTAGAATAAAATAGTCTTAAATTGATATTATCATCTTAAGAATATTATAGAAATTTGTAGGATTTATTTAGAATTTATTTAGAATTTTTAAAGAATTTTTAAAATACTTTTGAAGACTTTGATAAAAATAAGTTTTACCACCTTAGGAGCCATTATGAAGAAATAGAACAAGATTTGAAGGCTATTCCAAGTTCTTAGACTAATTGGGTGTTTTTAAACACCATAGTGAAGTCAAAAATATAAATAAATGAGTTTTACTAGTAGAAAATAGGAGGACCAGCAGCTAGTATAGTCCTTGTAAGAAGAGAGGTGCACAAGTCCCATATGGATTGTGGCACCTTGGATGTAGGTATGAGGATAAGACTAAGGCCTTGTAGCCTCTCTAAAACACCTTTATATACTACATGTGAGCCTTGGTGAGGTTCAAACTCATGATCTCTTAAGCAAGTTATCCTTGAGATAAAAGTTTTCCACTTAATTTTTCTTTTATTTACTTTCTATCTTTGAACTATCATAATTTATTCATACTAATTCGAATTTATATATTTTTTATATCATTAGAAAGATAAAAAAAATTATCAATTTAAAAATATATTTTTTATTTTTTATTCTTATTTTTTACTAAGTAAAAATATAGTGAGTAAACTATAGCCTAATTTTGAATTGTGCACTTATTTGATACTATTTACTTCACTTATTTTGTAGTTATTCTTTTTATTCTTTTTATTCTTTCACTTCACACCACCAATTACAAATAATTTTTAAGTGAAGCCATCTTATAATTTGGATTAAAATAGGAAATTTTATCCTTACAATCTACAAGTCTGAAAAATTGAAATTCAAAAAGTTTGACATTTAAAAATATCTACTAATATTTTAAAATATCTATTAATATTTAAAAATACTATAAGATGTATTTAAAAATAATGATCAAACTTTGAAAAGTTGATATAGTGTATAAAATCTCAAACACCTTCATCTTAATCTGTCTCTTGAAATAAAGAGATCTTTGGTAAAATTTTAAATTTTAGATCCAAAATTAAAAGGGTTTTATAAAAAGAATAAAGAATAAATTTCAAATCAACCTCCAAAATTGAGGTTTTTGAAAAGAATCCTAAAGTTGCAATATATCATTATATGACATGCATATACCTCTAAAAGTCTCAAAATAACTTTAAAATCTTAAAACAATCAATTTTAGAAGTTTTAGGACAATTCTAAGTCAAAATTGGATCTTTAATAAATTTGGATTCCCCTTGCAAATTGCCCCTTAGTGCTCTTAGAACCTTTACATTCACGATGTGGTTCCTTATTCTTATTATATTACCCTGTTAGTTCTCTACTTCCAACTAATATTTCATAATCTCCTAGATATTTTTAATTCATATATCAACCATTGGTCTTATGGCATACACTAGATGCCACCCGGCTTTTTGAACAATGATCCCTAATTGTGTGCTAATCCTTATGCCTATTGGATGTTGTCTCCACCTCCTTTACCAACCTTCGATCATCTGGCTCATATTTGTAAGATATTGCCTATTGATTGATGACTATTGATTTCCTACTTTGTTGCTCGCTAGTGACTAATAATCACCTAATAGTCCACTAAATAATCTTGCAACTATTTGACAACCTGAGTAAAAACCACAAAAATGCTAACACTACTTGACACTAAAATTCAACACCTTCAGTGCAAAAAAATTATTAGAATCTTTAAGATTTGGGATTTAGAAATTAATAGGATTTAAAATTTGAAATTTGATAGGATTTAGATTTTAGAGTTTAATAAAATATAAGGTTGTTAAGATGATTGAAATTATTTCAAAAATATATTTTTAATAATTTTTTTATTTTATTATAAAGAAATTATAGGTTATAAATTTTTTTCTTCTATAGTCAAATATCTAATGTATTTTCAAATTTAACTTTATACAACACAATATTATAATGTATCCCTAATCTTTCTTCTATAGAAAATTTAAGCTTATTGTTAAAAGACAAGAGAAGGTGTGTTTTTATTTTTTTCTTTACAATGCGAATATACCTCAAAACTACAAAATTTTCTAATTAACATAACTTCACTATGCTAATCAAGTTTGTGGCTGATTTAAGATAATTTATAGTTGAAATAAAGACTTAGATGATAGAATAATTTTTTTTTTTTAATATCATAATATTTTTATTTTTATTATAAAAACTTATATGGATCAATATTTTTTTAATAATCTTTTTTATATCAAAGAATTTATTGAAAAAAAAAATTATTTTAAAAAATAATAATAAATTTTATATTAATAAATTTAATTATATTAAATAACATATTTTATCTCACAACTATAATTTATTACAAATACATCATATTTTTATCTTTGTTAATTTTTAGCTCAATATACATGTATCATAATTTGATTTAATATAATTTAATTATATATTAATTGTATATATATTATTTATTTATTTATATCTCATAAATCTATTATATTGAATCAAAATCTAACCAAAGACTAATAATATACTTATTTACAGTTTATTTTCTATTATTACATCCATAATACGAAAGCTAATAAAAAAATTGATTTTAAATGAATTCTAATATGTATATAAATCCATCTACAAATAAAAATAAAAACCAAATTGATATAAGATACTATATCAAGAATATGAATCATAAAAGAACAAAATATCAACACATTCTTGTATCATTCAAAAGAATAGAAAATCACTCTAAGATAGAATAATATTAAAATTAAAATGGCTATTGCCAAAGACAAGAAGATTAGAGATTCTTGACACAAGACTAAAAACAAGAAAGGCATTGACAAGAGTGAAGAAGGCTTCACTCTTGTTTCTATATATACTATCTATCTAAGAGCTATGTGGCAATGTCCTATAGGACCTTCAATATGTGTCCAATTTACAAGACAAATGTTAAACTTGCAAGACAAGTTTCCTATATGTGTGCCACATACTTAACTTGTTCTACAAGCTATCAACATATGCGACATGTGACTAAGTTGTTGGCCAAGTTTCTAACCTATCAATTACCTATAGACATGTATAAATGTGAAATTATATCTATGAAGCTTCTAAAAAGCTTTTTTATAAGATATTATCAAATTAATTTACTTTTATTTACTTCTACTTATCCATATTAATTAGATAATTATTGGATTAATCTTATTTCCATGACATTATCCTCCTTTTTAGGGACAAGTTCCATAAGAAGCGGTGATTACATATTGAAGAAGTTTAAGATGTGCCAAATTATATTTGTTACATACTCTAATCTTCATTCTCTTTGAAGATAGTTGATAGGTCCTCTTAGCCATTGATAATATCCTATACTAGAATAGGAAGACCACCCTAATATTTGATCATTATTGAGGCTTTTGTAACTTCCTTCAAAGAAAATATTTGGAACACCATTAAGAATAGTTCCTACTTCTAAAAGTATCACCAAATATTGGGAGTCTCTTCCAAGATTGTGATGCCAAACATGTTGTATCTTGCCATCAATTTGAGGAAGAATATGTTGTTTTTGAGAATCTTCATCTCTATTTCATCATCTTGAAGGTTGTAATAGTCATAATATTTCGTCCGATAAATTAGCAAATAATAGCTCTTATATTGAATTTATTGGCCGTTGATTTTCCATTTCTTTGGCACTAAAAAATTCAAAAGAGTAGCAAACAATGATACAAGATAAAATAAAATCTCTATTGAACTTGCTTCATTTTATAGCAAAGATTTTTTGGACTCTTTATTTTAATTTCAATGGATGTCTTTAATAAAACACATTGACTTTTACTAATGCATTTACTACATTCTTAAATGGCTCTCATATGCATTTATTAATATTATATCTACACTAATTTATAAGATATTTTAGCCGATTTTGGTACTACCTTGAATCTAAGACCTCTTGCACCTCAAATTCTTTATTATTGTCTATTTCTATAAGAGGCAGTGGCATTTATCTTCTTCCTTGTATATCCACTATCTTGTATGACTTGAATAGTGATACATGGAATACAAGATAGATCTCTATAAATTTTGGTAGGCATAATCAATAAGCAACTGAATTGATCTATTTACAAATTCGAAATAGTTCAAGTCTATGATAATCTAGCTTGTTACAAGGACAAATAATCTTGATATTATGACAAAGTAACCATATCTTATTGCCTACATAGAATTGGGATTGTTTCTTATAATAAATATCTATATTAATTTTTTGTCGTTCTTGAGCTTCTTTTAATTGTGCCTTCATTGTTGCATATAGCTCTAACAATCAATTTGCCAAATCTTCCACCATAGGATTATCAACTTTTAAAAAGTCAAAAGTATCAAGTTGTGGATGATAATTGTAACTAATAAAGAATAGAATTTATTGAATAAAAGAATATATCAAATTATTATTAGTAAACTCTATCAATTATAAAAGAGTTGTCTAATTATCTTAATGATAGTTCATGGTACACCTCAAATATTCTTCCAAAACTTGATTTATCTGTTGTGTTTGTCCATCAATTTGACAATAGAAAGTAGAAAATAGTTTTATATCTACCTTCAATATTTTAAAAAGGACTCTCTAAAATCTTGATATAAATTGCTTTCCTTTATCTAATATAATATATCTTGATAATCCATGATAGCAATAGATATTGTCAAAGAAGAGTTTAGTTGTTTTTTCACCTATGATAGACTTTGTACATGGTACAAAATGTGCTATCTTGGTGAAATGATCTACAATCACAAATATAAAATCATATGAACTTGAATTTGAAAGATCCATAATAAAATCCATAGAAAGAAAAGACTAAGATTTTTTTGATATAGGTAATGGTTAGAACAATCCGTAAGGTCAATAACAAGAAATTTTTGATCTTAAATAAATGTTACACAATTGTACAAGCTCTTTAATAGCCTTTCATATTTGAGGCTATTAAAAATATCTTGATATTAGTTTCAAAGTCTTATTATATCCAAAATATTCTACTATAGGAAAGTTGTGATGAGCTTCAAGAGCACATACTTGTGCTTCACCTTCTCGAATATGTAAACATCTTTCAAAATAAAGTAGATTTTTTTTAAATTCAAACTTGGAAGTATCATGAGATTTAGATGAATTATTCTTATTATTATGAACAAAGAGATATAAAAACATATTTGATTGGATTTGCTTGAAGAAAGTTGAATCAACAATCAATATTGATTTTATTGCTTGAAGATGAAATTATTTTGGCTTCAACAAGATTGTCTTTTGTTGATCAAAAGTTAAATCTCTTTCTTTTGGTACAAGATAAGAATGTCTAGAAAGGGCACCAGACAGACCTTGTTGTTTTTCTAGACGATAGATAATAATGAATCTGAATCTTGATAAAAATATGCTCCAACAAGCCTGATGACAATTCAACATCAAGCCAATCTGAAATATTTAAGGTTCTTGTGATCTGTATATATGGTGATTGGATTAGAAGCACCTTCTAAATAATAAGACTATTTTTTAAAAAATCCACAATTATAAGAAGTTCTTTATCATGGATTTTATGATTAATCTTTGTTGCTAAAAATTTCTTAGAATAGAAAGCTATTGGATGGAGTTTATTATTCATTTCTATTTATGATAATATTATATTTAAAATAAAATTTGATGCATCTATTTTAATAAAAAATATCTTAAAATAATCTATACAATATAAGATTGGTGTAGAAATAAAAGCTATCATCAAAGCTTCAAATAATGCTTGTATTTCTTTAATCTACTCAACTTTGTCCTTTAAAGTTAAAAGTGTAAGTAGAGTTGTAACTTGAGGAAAGTTTTTGATGAAGATTTGATAATAATTGGCAAATTCTAAAAAGCATTATACATCCCTTATTGTTTTTAAAATATTTCAATTCATGATTATTTGGACTTTTTTAGGATCCATCTTAAGACCATCATTCAAAATGATGTATCTTAAAAAATCAACTTAAGTAGTATGAAATACATATTTTTTTACTTTAGCATATAATCTTGCATTTTAAAAAAATTTATAATACACAATAAATATGAAGTTCATATTTTTTATATTGTTACAAGATGATCCTTCTTTTGCCGCATATATGAAAGATTTTATACCTATTAGCAAAGATTTAGATGTACTAGAATTATATATGTTTACTTAACTAACAGATTTTTGGATTAAACTATGAGAAAAGTTAAGATTATAAGAAGTCCAATCTATTTGAGGATTATATTTTTTTAACTATGATAATCATAAAAATATAACTAAAAATAAAATATAACTAAAAATACATCTATTGTAAAAATAAGTGAAGGATTTGAGGAAAAAATAAGACCTTTACAAGGTATTATATATGATTCTAACCACATGGTCCCTATTGTAGTTGAAGAAACTTGTTTTCTAACATATTATCTTCTTTAGCGACTATACTTTTTATTTTGTGATTGTGTTGCTTTTTTGATCAATATTAAATAGTATATTTAACTTCTCTATAATATGAGAATAATCCTTTTTAATAACGTTGAGTCTTTTTTTGTTCAGTGAGAGGTTTAAAATGTATCGTATCAATTTGTATTGGTTCTAGCTTAGTCAAATAAATTTCTAAAAACTTAAGAATTGTTGTCATTAATTTATTTATTCTTCTCCAACCAAATATATATTCTTGATGCCTTTCAAATAGTTGATTATTGCATATAATGGCTTGAGCAATAAATTGTTCCAAAGAATCCGCTTTTGGCATTGTTAATAACAAATTTTTGATATTATCCTTCAATCTATAATAAAATTGATTAATAAGGACTTTGTTGTTCTAGTCCACATCACAAGTAAGATTTTGGAATTCTATAGCATATATTGTATCTAACCATGATCTTTATCATAAAGATAAGAGCTTGGTTTCTACTACCCTCTTTCAATTATTTTCTTCAAATATAGCCATAAATTCTTCAAAGAATGAATTCAATTCATAAAGAAGTCATGAATCTTTTTCTATCATAAGTGTAAATTAAAAAAGAGTACTTTTAGATAAAAATGTACTTATGAATCCAACTTGAGTAAATCTATTAGGATATTGGAAAAGATGCAACTTTAGATATAACTTGAATTATTACAAAAATCCTTGAAATTTTGAACTTGTTCCATCAAACTTCTCAAGCATATGAATCTTTGCCTCCTTCACACTTATAAAAATAAGACTTCTTAGACTTGATTGTGAGGCCAATTTACTTGCTTCCTTCAATTGTATAACTTCTTTGCGTAGACTCTAGACTTCTTCTATAGATATAGGAATAGTGCTTCAATGATTGGCATTAGTGATTTATAAAATTTCCACCCTAAGAGTGTTGACAAGCTCTTGAAGATCTATAATAGTTGCAAATCCATTCTCACTTCTATTAAGTATAATATCTATGATCTTTTCTTCTATGTTAAACAACTTAATAATTCCATAATTTGAATTAGAGGAAGATAATTCACAACCTCTAATATGAAATAAAAATTTCTACAAAGAGAGGTTATCCACTCTCTTTCAAGAAAAAAATCAAGATTAGAAATCAAAAAATATTAGTTTAAAGGTGGATAGTCCGGAACCTTCTAACACAATAATAAAAGTGGGGCAATCCACTCACTTTTTAAATACAAAACAAGAATATTGAACCTTCACTCTTGTCAAACTATCAAGTACATGAATCATAAAAGAACAAAATATCAATATACTCTTGTGTCACTCAAAAGAATAGAAAATCACTCAAAGATTGAATAATATTAAAATTAGAATGGCTGTTGTCAAAAACAAAAAGACTAGAAATTCTTGAAACAAGACTAAAAATAAGAAAGGCATTGATAAGAATAAAAAAGACTTTACTCTTGTCTCTATATATACTATCTATCTAAGAACTATGTGGCAATGTTTTATAGGACCTTCAACACATGTCAAACTTGCAAGATAAGTTTCCTATATGTGCGCCACATATTTAGCTTGTTCTATAAGCTATCAATATGTGCAACATGTGGCTAACTTATTAGCCAAGTTTCTAACCTATCAATCATATATAAAAGTTGAATCGCATCTATAAAGCTTCTAGAAAGCTTTTCTATAAGATATTATCAAATAAACATACTTTTATTTACTTCTACCTATCCATATTAATTAGATAACTATTGGAATAATCTTATATTTATAACATACTACTAGATAATATCTAAATTTTTTAAATATATAACTTTATAATAAAACAACAATCATATACAAAATTCTAAAAGATACACTAATCAATGAATTACTTTCTTATTATTCATTTGATAATTAGACTTAGTGATATAAATTAATAAATATTGCTATTTATTATTTTAAGATATATTTATAATATATTATTTTAAAATAATATATTTATTTTTATAAAATTTTATTATTTTTAATTTATTTTTTAAAATTTTATTTGATAATTTGGATATGTTGGATATTATTATTTCAGTTTTTTTAATATATTTTTTTAATACTTTGTTTTTAGATAAATTAGATAAATTTTATATAATTAATATTTTATATTTTTTAGATTTTTTAAATATTTTTATTTTTATTTTAAGATAAAATTTTAAAAAGTGTATTTTTTATTTTTTTGTATCTAAATATAATTATCAACAATTTAAGCATGTTCGGTTATGTTTTTTTTACCTATTTTTTTTCATGTCTCCCCATTTAAAAAGTATAAAAATAAGCATTAAATTTAGAGAACTGAAGGCAAACTGCATGACATCCGGATTTTACTAATCTTAGAATGATGAAGGGGAATGTTTCCTTCAAAGGTGTGAATCTGTCCCGAGAATTTGTGCTCAGAAAATTTGCACCGACAGCGGCGGAAGGTTTAGCATCGGCTTGTTTGCGAGCTCGGTGAAACTGTTACAGGAACCTCAGTCTTTGAAGAGGTTTTCTAGAGTGATGAGCCATGAAATCCGAACGCATCCCAGGGCGGGGGCTTTACTCTGCTGCTCTGAACGGCGAGTTAGAGCTTCAGCAGTACCGATGCTCAATGCACACATTTCCTTTAAAGCAGGTGTGTTGGAACTGCTTGTAACACAATAAAAAGTGTCAGAATTAGATGACGCCACAACGTCTGAAGTCCCATTTTGATTGACTAGGAATAGAGTTTTGTGAAAAGACTTGAGTGAAGGAGCAGCAGGAGTTGCACTGTTTCTAGTATCTAAGGCACTTGGTGTCGTCCTTCGACATGCGCAATGATCTGTCAGAGTTTGGACAGTAGATCTTCAACTGAAACTCGGTTTACTCTCCTCGTGCCACTGAAAGTCATTGTTCTTGAAGTCCTAGCCCTTGCACCATTTTGATTGCTCCCGGACATTGGATTCAATGTGATTATGACAGGTGAATTGTGGGTACTGGCAATTGTCATCAGCTGACATGTATGTCATAGTATGGATCGTAGAGGTAAACTGAGTCTGTTTTGCATCATTGGTTAATCTCGTATGCCGTCTCGAGTACCAGTCTAGAGGTGCAAAGTACGTACCCGACGCTCTTCAGTTTCTAAGTTGAAACCGCCGACATGGTCATAATGCGGTACGTCAAATTATTACGACAGAGCAGATACACCGTATTATTCTCTTCGGAATGATATAAACACAAATGCCAGACAAACCCAACTGATTGAGTCTGACGAAGTGATCCCTGTTTCGTCAAGTTCATTCAGCTACTGATGTTGTCTTGGTTCATGTTCAGGTCAGTGTTTTACTGTTTCTGGTTTTCTTGGTGACATTCTCTTGGGTTCTCTGGAAATGCACAATGCTCTAATCTAAACACCTCCTTCTTGAAATGCCTATCTTGAGCTTCGTCAGCATTTGACCAGATTCTAGATGTAACGCCAGTATCCTCAACTATCAGGCAGCTCTCGTAGCAATGGATCTTCATTAAGTTTATTACACAATGTAGCATCTGCTGTTGCGGATTATAATCAGAAATCGGTAACAAAAGCTGCAGTTGCTTCTTTTATGGGCTCCATCACCTAAAGGTACAGTTTCAATTCCCCTCTTAGTATAATCAGCTCAATATTTTAGAACTGCAAGCATTTAAGACCACCTCTATTATCTGTGGTCGTTGTTATGAATTTAATTTATTTTAATAAGTGAACAGTCTTTTGAAACCTGCAGCCCTGTGACAATGCCACAGGGATGTTGCTGGAAGCTGGGACTCTTTGGCGTTCATGATAGTAGTAAAAGGGGATCCGCAGCTGCTCAAGTGCCACAAATTCAATGCATCTGAATGAAGCATCACTTTTGCGAATTATTTGTGCCATGCTGAATCATGTATGTGTTAAAATATTGAGGAGCCAGCTCTACGCACGCAGTCTATTTCCTGAAATGTTCACATGCAAAACGGCTAAGAAACGACTCAAAATCTCCAGGTACTAATAGTATAAAAGTTTTCTTTTTCTTTCAGGTCAAGAGCGTCATACTCTGTGATTGATGGTATTCCTCTAATGTGTATATGTGTCAATGCTAAAGACTATTCTCAGCAAATTTCCCTGTCACCATGTCCTGGTGGAATCATATTCCGTTGCAGTACTTCCAAGTTGAGGTTTTCAAGCGTACAGGACATCTAGTAGCGTCCACTAGGTAAGCTTTCGTATCGCCTGATAGAGCTAGTGAAGATTCATAGTGAAGATTCATCAAGAACTTAGGGATATTCTGCACGGAAAGAATCTCTAGGTTGATTTGCAACAAGAACACCACATGCGGTTTGCTAAGTGTACTCACATCATGTATAGCCATTTCGAACCCCAGTTTGTGGTGCGCAGGATGCCTACTTACAAAAAGAAGGTTCGACAACCTTGATCGATGAGCCGGACCCATCAGTGGTAAATCCTCCATTCTTGAGGAAAGAAGATCGGTAACATTGAGACCTCTGGGTAAATTTAATGGCTTATAATTAGGTACAGTGTTCAGAATCCGAGTGGATGTATTGAAGATGTCCTTGTCATAAGCTAGCCGAGTCAATCTGCTCAGACAAATAATGATTTGGAAATGCGGGCACATGCTGCAGTTTATACACTTCTCTTTATCGGTCAGAACTCCAGCTGGATTGCTCTCAGAACACACTTATCACTGCAGCGAGGCCCCTGTGGTGGTAGAGAGACAAGTGAAGGCTTACAACAAATTGGGTTCGCAGTGGCATCCACATCCACACACCTGACCGAGCGAGGACAGAGCATGAAATAGGGATCGTAGAGCAATCAATATTCCGCTACTAACCCTACCAGTTCAAAATAATGGCGCATTCTGGAAACAAGAAACGCTTGGCTTTATTGTTAACAGCCTCGCAGTTCTGCCGCAGCCCGGTGACTGTTCAGCACTGCGTGTGATGAATGCAGGATAGTGAAATTTAACTCGCTCACTGAGCCGTTCTCCCTCCTCCAAATTCTCATTTCCGGCGTCGATGCGGCTGCTGTTTGGATCACAAAGCTTGTCAGCGATACTAGACACTGAATTCGTGAAAACCCGATTCGGCAACGTTGGGCCTGACCTGCGCCTCGATGGTTTTAGCGTTCAATACAAATCATGCGCTGGCTTCCGCGACAATTTCTGGTCTCATCGCGTGTGCGAAGTAGTGGCTTGCCGATGCAGTAGGCTGGATATGAACCAGTTCCTTCACACAGGGACTCTGTTGAGGATTGCTTCCATGTTCAAAATCTGAATAGAAAACATAATATGTGATTTAATTCATTCGAGTTTAGTTTTAAACTTGACCTCAGATGTAAAGGAATTTTGTGAGTTGGTATTATTATTATTATTATTATTTAATTCAGAGTTGGTGGTTTATCAAAAATAAGTAGAAAGTTGTATATTTTATTACCAAAAAATAGTTTTGTGCACTTTATTAAAAGACATGTATTTTACTTTACTAAAAATATTTGTTGAGGTATTTGTCTAAACAATATAATGTTTGAATTGTTGAAGATTTCTTTTAAAAAAAATTTATACATGTAAAAAAAGGAAGAATAAAATAAATCTCATATATTAAAGAAAATGGTGTCTTTTTGTTGTTTGTATACATTCATCAAAAGTACATTCATATAGCCATCTATAAATTTAATTATTTTAATATTTTTTAAAAATGACAATTATTCAAATCTAAAATTTGAATCCACCTCTTTACAAAACCTACTTCAATCATTTTAATGATGATAAATTAAAGTGGCACTAAATGTAGAAATGCCTTCAAGGAAAACAAAGTGAAGCCAATGTCTTATGATCTTTGCAATACAAAAACTAGACAATATTTCACCATTGAACAAAGTCTCTAAAATTTATACACCTTAAATGTGTCTCTACTTGTTCTCTTATAGTGCAACAATATAATGATTGATTGATGCTTTTACAAACAAAGCCAATTAAAGTATCTATTACATGGGACTAGTAGGAGTCAACAACTTAGAAAGCATTGTTTGACAATTTCACATTAAAATATATAGAAATTAAATCTAGAAATTAGATACATATAGAAATTAAATTTAAAAATCTATAAATTCCAAATTTAATACAGTGCTATTGCACCACATATCTCATAATATCTTAGCACCAATTTTTTATATAAATTTTTAATTATAAAAAATTATAAATATAAAAAATAAAAAACTATTCAAAATAGTAACTATTAAAAACAAGATCTGCATGTTGTAATTGTTACAATTTTTTTGCAATAATAACAAGAAGGTGTGTAGTACAACCATTGTTGTTAATTTAATCTAAATTACAAAATACAAAAAAAAAAAATGTAAAAAAAAATCTTGATTCTAATTAATTTAATGAAAGGATGCATTTGGTATATTTAATTATATAAATAAAATCCAAATGTATTCTATAAATTCCATGCTTTATGCTTAATTACCTCTTGAAGGTAGTATATTTCAAATAAAATTCAATTATATTTCAATTCGAATTTTACATTATTATATGTAGCTTTATTTTGATACAAATTAAGATCCCAGACCTTTATTATGGTTGCAATGTATTGCAATAGTTGTAAAACAACTCTCAATTGTAATATGAATGTAGTATAAATTGTAGTGTAAAAGCAATATTCTACTACCAAAGAAGATACCAAAAAAACTCTAGCCTTTCTATTAATCCTCCAACCTCCAATGTTGTATCCAAAAATATAATTTGCTTACATGATAAAAAAATATATCTTAAAATATGTTACTTCAAAGTAGCTTCCTATTAGTTTTTCAACTCCTATGGACTTGAATCTCTAAACACCAAATTCTTAAAAAGGACGTAGAAGCAAATTGCTAAAGAAGTTGCAAAAGAGGCTCAAAGCCTCCCACTAATCTCCTAGTCTGCAATAACATGTCCAATAATGTGACTTGCATAATTCACTCCATAACTTATTTAGATTGTGATATTACATTCTATTAATTAAATTAGACCTCAAATACAAAAAAAGAAGAAGTTATATATTAGATATCAATTTAAAATTCTACCAACTATTATGGTTCAATTTTTTAATTATAATCACTTAATATACATATAAAATCATAAATTAAAATATCAATTTTAATTTAATTATCTTTTATTTTAAAATTGCTATCTTACATGATTATAGATATAGCATAATATGTAATAAATAAAAAAATAATTATATTAATATATAAATAAATATATATATATATATATATATATATATATATATACACATATTAAGTATTGCAATAAATTGGGTATAGTAAAAAGTCCTATATAAATGTTTTAAAAATGAAGGAATTATTTATTTTATAATAAAATATAAACTTCCATAAATAAATAAAATTTACCAAAATATATGAAATAATAGATAATAGAATGCTTATTAAGAGCATTTAAAATTACAAAGTTAATTTAAAGAATAAATAAAATGTGATAGCAAATAATTTGAATATTTACTATTTGAATTGTTTCTTTTAAAAAAAATACTATTATTTATGGTATTTTTTATTAAATAAATAAATTAAAAAGTACATCAAAATATAATATAAATATATTCATTTAAATAATAAATATATTAAATAATAACATCAAAAGTAATTATTCAAAGAATTATTGTATATAACAAATTATAGATCTATTTCAAAATATATCACTTATAATATATATTATTAGAAATAAGAAGCACTTAAAATAACTCAAGAAAAAAATAAAAATAAAAAAAATAAAAAAAATTATAAACATGCAATATTGTGTTGCTTCAATAAAATCAAATATTAATAAGAAGTAAAACATATACATAATTACAAAACACAACAATTAGTATGCACAAATGATGCTTATAAAAAAATAAAGCAATATCCTATAGGCCACATAATACGTGTTTAATTTATAAGATGCATGTCTAACTTATATGGCAAGTTTTTGACATGTGTGCCATGTGGCTAACTTGTAATGCAAGTAGCCAACATGTATAATATGTGACCAACTTGTTGGCCAAGTTTTCAACCTATCAATTACCTACAAATATGTATAAAGTTAAATCCGCATCTACAAAGCTTCAAAAAACCTTTTCAATAAGATATAATAATTTAATCTACTTTTATTTATTTTTAATTAATTCTATTTATTCCTACTTATTTAAATAAATATACTAGTAATTATAGATGTTTGTGACATTACGTCCATTTTAGGTGACAAGTTCTACAAGGAATTGACAAATTGCTTCACAAGTTAATGAAGTCTAAGATCTATCAAATGATGTTAGTATTATGAATACACCACTTAAATAGAATAAGACTCTAAAAGTTTAAAGAATTAAAATAGAAGAGATTTACTTTATATCACAAGCAAGAAGCTATGACAAAGTACAAGAACAAGATTAGAAGGCTCAATCTAAGCCATTAGGATTGTGTTGTCAACATTGATGATTTCCTCAACCTTGACTCTTATATATATTAGGTACAAGAAAGCTTCTTGAGATGTTTCTTTGATGTTTGAGAGTGAAATAAGACTACAATCCTTCATTGGCAATTTTTTAAAATATTTAAACCTCTAAGAACCTTCTGTGACCATCTAAGATTTTTTATAACATTTTAGGATCTTTTAAAACGTTCTTGGAACCTACTAAGGTCTTCTTAAAACTATTAGAATTCTTTTAGAATCTTCTAAAATCTTCTTCTATTATATATCCATGACATTATATCCTCTTTTAGCTCCAAGTTTCACAAGGACGGATAGATTTGAAGTTAATCAAAGGTAAAAGAAGTCAAAGATATATCGCATGGTATCTGCCACATACTCAAGCTATCTTTCACAAGTCAAAAGATTCATTGGTTCTTACAAACAATAATAGTGACCAATTCCTTCTACCATACACTAGGCTTGAATTTTTATAATTTTGTTGCAAAAATATCCTTCAAAAATTATTTCAAGATGTCTTTTATAAATAAGTTTTATTTTGATGATAATTATCATAGAGCAACTATTGGATATTCTTCAACATCTTTTTTATTCAAGTGAATCTTCATGTAAAGGCCAACGGCATAAAATGCTTGATTGAAATGGCCTAATTGGCATGGTATTGTCCACTTAACTATCCATATTAAACTATGCAAGTTAAATTAAAGACATGTTGCAATCTTAAGGTTAAATGAGATTACTTCTTAATTTGTTAATTTATATGTATATGAATGTTAAGCTTTGAAATTTTTGAAATTAAATAAATAAAATTAAATAAAATTAAATAAAATTAAATAATTAAATTATCAACTAATTAAAATTAAAATAATAAAAAATAAAAAATAAAATAGAATTAAAAATAAAGTATGAAATAAAAAAATATATTTTAATTAATTAATAAATATTAGATTTAATTAATATTTTTAATTTATTTTTAATTTTAATTTTTCTTTTTTTTTTATCTTTACTTTTTTGTTCAATTTTTACTCTTATTTTATTTATTAATATTATTTTATGTTATTTTTTTACATACATGATAAATTTTATGTATTGAGGTAAGTTTAATATATTTTTTATTTATTCATTAATTATTTTTTTGTAAGATTGTTATTTCTAAGTTTCATCACTCTTCTCCTCGTAAATTTCTAATTGAGGGCCCATCTCTAGTGGTTGAAGGATTTGATCACCTTCTCTACCTACCATATCCTTTTTCTTCACAAATATAGGATAGAAATGGTTCTTCAGTAATAGATTAGAGAAATCACTCTACCAACAATACAAGAAGAAGAAGAAGAAAAGAACAATTAGTCAAGACTCTATACTTTCAAGATAAGTCTTTATTTAACAATTTGGTTGAATTTTGATTTTATTAAACTAATACAAATTGTGGATTGAGGAGTAAGAAGCATAAGATAAGAAGTGGCACGAGACATCTAAATTTTAAGTAAGTTCCTTGACTCTGGTCGATTTATTTCAATTCTTTCAAGTTTAGCGGATACTTATAAAAGCAAGGAACAGGAGCTAAGAGTTGGAGGATAGAATCTAAGAGGAAGACCCGAGAGAGATAAGTTTCTAATCCATCTTATAGAAATTGGTGTAAAAGAATACATAGAACCTATAAAACCTTTTATCCTCAATCTTTAAGACTTCACTTGGATGTTTAGCTCGGGATTGATTAGGGAAAAGTTATTCATTTTGGAAGTTTGTTAACAAGTGTCAAATTGGCTGGTGATGCAATTAGATGAATTCTTCTTCAATGTGGTGTGAATTGTTTGTAAAGAATTTTTTTTGTAATGTAATCTTTGTCATTAATCATTATAGTGGATAATTTGCTAACTCCTTTAGTGTGAAGAAATAAGAAAAAGGGAGAGCTCGGACTCCTTGCCATCCCGAAACGGAATTTTTCTTCACATTATTGTTGATTAGCATCTCTTCCACATAAGATTGTATCATATAGTAATTAAAATTGAAAAAAGTCTTGCTTGGGATGATATTCAAGCAAGCATTCCTTCTTTAGTTGCTTTTGTTTTGTTTTCCTTCCCTGTTAGAAGGTATTTTAAGTAGATTGTAGGTGGAAGGCTATAAAATATTTTAATTTGATTTTATAAAAATTAATATGTTAAAATTATAAGTCTAGGTGAACGTCATATCTATAATTGCACTAGATGCATCATTCTATTAGATCTAGACAACTTAACTAATCCTACTCATAGGACATCTAAAAATTTGGAGGGAAGAAATTATATAGAATAATTAAATTCATATGCTAATTGAATAGAGAGGTAGAATCAGAGTGTGGCCTTGCCCGACATTAAAAAATTAGCTCCAAATTTTTTAATGATCATCTTCCATCTTTGAGCAAATATGTATTTAGGAAGCTAGGGGGTGAAAGGTTGAGGCCTTCCTATGTTGTAAAGCAGTGAATCTCCTAGCCAAAGGAGAAGGGCTAAGTGACCAGGTATGGAACAAGGTCGGCCCTTCTTTCTCTTCAAAGGTAATCTACCACTAAGATGAAAAGCAATAAAATTTAATATTTAGAACATTTACTCCTCTTAGGCCATGTTAAACTAGATGTACAAAGCTACCAGGTCTCAAAATCCAATTTTAATTCCACTATTAGGTGAACCACGTCAACATTGGGAAAATCCTTTAAGAAGTAAAAAAATCCTACAAAAAGGCAATTATCTTGAATTTAGTAGGATTTTAATTAATCCACTTAGTCCATCAAGTAGTGTCATGGCAAAAGTTTGCTTTGGATAGATGCAAGGTCCCTCTTTACAATCAAGTTGGATCCAATATGCACAAATCTTCTTAATTTTTTCTTTTGGTAGTTTCAAAACCATGTGTGTAATAAATCAACAAACTAGAAGCTTGAAAATTTATAAATCAAGATCCAACTATTTAAATAAGTTTAAACTTTGAAAATATAAAATTCACTTCTTTAGTCATTTTTACAAAAATTATCAACCATGAATTCATTATCAATCATCAAATATCATCAAAATATTAGCAAGTAATTTTATAAGTCAAAACCAAATTGAAAACTTGAAAATTTATATTTTTAGATCCAGCTATTTAAATAAGCTCAAAATTTGGAAATACAAATATCACATCTTTGATCATTGTCACAAAAGTTTTGAGCTATGAATTCATTACTAATTGTTAGATATCACCAAAATATTAGCAGGTGATTTTAAAAGCCAAAACCAAATTTGAAATTTGAAAATTCATATTTTGAGATCTAGCTATTTAAATAAGTTCAAAATTTGAGAGCATAAAACTTACATCTTTGATCATCATCGTACAAAATTTTTGCTCCAAATTCGTTGCCAAATGACTAATATCACCAAATCCTTGACATGTACTTTTGAAAGTCAAATCCAAATTAGAAACTTGAAAATTCATATTTTGAAATCTAGCCTTTTAAATAAGCTCAAAATTTGGGAATATAAAACTTACATCTTTGATCATCATTATACAAAATTTTCAATCCAAATTCATTGCCAATCAACTGATATCACCAAATCCTTATTAGATACTTTCAAAAGTCAAAACCCTAGATGCCTGAGAACAAAATTTGCCATTTCTCCCTAATCAAAGTCTCAATTGATATGAGATTTTAGAAATAGATTTTTTTATAGTATAACTGATATGTACACAAAAAATGAGCTTCAAATTCATCTTGAAACTCAAGTTCTAGCTTAAAGCAAACCCTTCTATATATCTTACTTCTTCAAAATCCTAGTTTAGTTTGCTGATTTTAACTAGCCATATCTTACTCATTCTAGACTCATTTCTATCAATTCTTGGATATAAAATATTTAGCTTGAAGTCTAGTTTCTAATCTAACTTTTCAATTTCTTGCTAGTATCTTAAAACTCCTAATATACTAGAAAAGTGATAGTAGATATCATATTAGTAGCCTAAGTTCAAATAAGCATAACTCTATCATCTAAGCTCCAAATCATGTGTTTCTACCACCTAAACTCATGCCAAGAAGAAGCTCTTTCTAAACACCTTCCTGGACTTGCCAAAAAACCCTATCCTCTTCTCTTCCGAGCTCATCAAAGAAGTCACAGCCAAGGTCTTTAAAGTCCAAGTCAACAACTAATAGTTTAAAGTTATAAAAACACCAAATCTAATCCTCCAAGTCAGCACTATTAATGGCAGCCAATTATTGACATCCAAACCTCTATTTATCCTTAATAAAATCCTAAATTCAATCTCAAAGTTAAAACTCCTTATATCTACAAATATAACCCTGAATCTACTAAAATCTAAGATTGGAAAAAAGGTAAAAGAAATAAAAGAAGTTTTCAAGGCTAAATCAAAGTTAAAGTTAAGATTAAAGATAAAGTAAAAATTTAGTCAAAGAAAAAGAAAGAAAGTGAGAAATTTTTTCCAAAACTATATAAAAAACCTATAATGGTAAGAAGAAAGAAAGAACTTAATAAAATTTTAAAGAAAAGAAAATTAAACAAGGTTTTTATATATGGATGTATTTATTTCACGACAGCAACTTCATTGAAGTCAATCTAGATAGTGCCAATCCACCTTTTAATCCAACTACTTCCACTTTTAGTAGATTATCAGATTTGATAAGTACTTCTTTCTCAAACCAACTTGGATTAGAACAACCACTAATTCTAATGTCTTCCAAGGACCCTACTTTAGGTGTTAGAGATCCTTTAGAAAAACCTATCAATCCCTTGGTTCAACCAAGAGGTTTGCTTATCATAATTCTAAAGGATTTACAAGCAGCACTTATGCTACACAACCTCCCTATGTTTAAAAGGACTAGGCATGATGATCCAACAATACACGTAGAAAGATTCATGGGACTTCTCACAACATGTTTGATAACCAATCTTGGATATTATCTTGTATGGTTTTTAAATATATTAAAGGATGGAGCTTATGAATGGTATAGGAACCATCTCCCTCAAACCTTTAAAAATTGGGACATGCTCATGAGAGCATTCTTAGAGAAGTTTAGACCAGAAGTGGCACAAAGTAATGCCCTCACGGTCCTTTCTTCTTTGAGTCAAGGAAAAAGAGAGAAAATTACCAAATGTATTTGGCAATTTGAACTAGTAGTAACCCGGTTTGTAGGAACCCTTCTCACAAAAGACACCCTCATCCACTTTTTTATCCAAGGATTCAATAATAAAGGTATAATTAAAGAAATCCTCAAAAGAAGGCCAAAAAACTTTGATGATGCTAAAAAGATAGTATGGGTGATTGAAGACATTGACAAACAATAAGAAATAATGTGGAAGAAGGAAGACCATAGAATTCCAAGTTTTATACCAATCTATGTCCAAAATATAGATAAGTCTCAAAAATATTCTTATAGGATTGTGAAAAATCAATTTCAACATATAATCCATTATCCTACACCTTTAGAAGTTAGACTACCACTTAACCTCCCAAAATTGACATGTCCAGAGAATAGGAATAGATGGAAGGAAGAGTTTAAAAAAAGAGTTCTTCAAAATCAAAGAGATTTTTAGAATGAACTAACACAACAGATAAAGACCATGCAAGAACATATAGCTTTTTTTAATTGAAGGCCAAAATCCAAACCAAGCTCTACCTCCCATAGAATCTAGTAGGCACACTTTAGGGTTGTGGTGTACTCAATGTAATCAACTAGGACATACTAGCTAGTTTTGTTCAAACTCGTAATATTACCAAGCTAATCTTAGCCGGCAATAATCCTATATTACACCTCATAGGAATCAAAAAAATTCAAGGCTTAACATTCATTTAAAAAACCATGAAAATTCTAATCAGAGCTTTGAAAACCAATCACGATATTGGCAAGAGGTGCATCACCTTTGTAGTAAAAGGCACCTACCTAGTAACTATTGGATAGAAAATAAAGTAATATGTAGAAATTGGTGAAGAATCCATTCTACGGAGGTATGTAGGCAAACTAATAAGGTAGTCCCCTTGAAGTTCTCACAAGGGAAATATCATCAATAAGTCCAAGATTAATTGAAAGGGGCAAAAAATCTTAGTTCAAATAATACTTTAAAATCTTTGAATCTATTCTATGACTACAATAATAATCATCAAAATCAACATCCTCCCTCAAGTTTAAATATTAATCAAGGATTCATTCTCCCATATGGTAGTTATTCTTAACATGGCCAACAATATGAGGGTCAAGGCTCTCAAGATGTAAGGTTTGTAAACCAAATCAATAGTGGAATAATTAGAGAATAAGCTTCTACCTCGTATATAATAATTCAGCTTGTATTTCTCAAGTCAAACTTAATTATGTATGACTTGCTCCAATCTAAGGTGCAAATATCACCTATGATACCAACCTTGGCACTTATGATAAGGTTTAGATATTCTAATCCACCCCCTCCTAATTCAATTCATAGTGAAAATAGTTTCAAAGATTCTCTTCACTTTTCAGATTTAAACAAAGTTACAAGGGAGGCAATGGCTAGTGTTAGAAATCTTAAAGAATTACCTCAAGTCCTTGAATCCAATTCAAATAGATTATCAATGATCTTGAAGAAAAATATTAAAATAGAAGAATTTTCCTCTAAAGAAGAGTAGAAAGGATCTAAAATTTCCAACCTTAAATTTAATCCTTCAACTCGACTTAAAGGCAAGGATCAGGTCAAGTCATATGATTTATGGAAGGATTTAAAGAAAATTAAGGCAAATATCACAATTGCTCAATTATTGGACATTTTTCCTGTAATAAGAAGAGCTTTAAAATAAGCCTTCTCATTAAAAGACAAAAATAATCTAAACCAAAAATCCCAACTCATGTTAGAACAATTCAAGTAGCACAAGAGGTAAAGGCAATTGAATTAGAGGTGTCTATAGTGGATAAAATCATATCTTATACTATTGTGGATGGAGATAGTGATTTGAATATTATGCTAGTGAGAATTATGGAAAAATTAGGACTTAGTATCACTACTCCCTCCCCATTTGTAATTAATATGGCTAATCAAAGCCAAGACACACCTTTGGGACAAATTAGTAGTTGTGGGATGATGACAAGAGATGAAGAATATTCTTTTATTTTTCATATGATTCATATACATCCTAATAAAAATTCATATCCATTACTTTTAGATAGATCTTGGTTAAGGGCAACTAATGCACAAATTGACTGGACAGGTAAAAAATCCCATATCATCTATAGGCCACTAGAAAACTTGACTAAAATCCTAATTCAATCTCAAGGATTTTCTTTAGCCCAAATCTCATCTCACTCTTCAAAAGATGAAATTTTGAATCTCCAATTATAGAAAGAGTTTAGAAAGAAGATTATATTTGTTGATTTAGTAGCAAGCAAGGGAATTCAGTCAAGTATGGTCCAATCAATTCCATTAGGATGTATGGATGTTAGACTATATGATTGGAAAGATGATGGAGAATTCACTCAATGGTTGAAAACACATCTTATTTCAAGTAGGAATGAGGTCATAAGTATTAATTTTATAGATGATTTTGTCTTGAAACTAAACCATGAAGAAAAAAAAAAATTATCAATCCTAGCGGATGACATTAATTATAAAGATGCCTTTGGAGTAAACTTTGATAGCACTCAAGTTCATATATTAGACAAATTAATAGAAGAAAATAACCTTATTCCATCTTTATAATTTAAACAAACTTCTAGTGGTCTTACAATTGGAAATGACATGGCCAACTATCTACAAATATCAAATGATTGGTATAAAAAACACACAGAGGCAATACAAAGAAGAAGAAAAATTACCTTTGATAAATGACACAAAGTCAGAATACTTAGGATTGGCATGTTGGTCCTTTTATAAGATGCTAGGAGATTAGATTTCCGAGAAAAGTTTGATGCTTTATGGTTGGGCCCTTATTTAGTCAAATAAGTCTTTCCAAACAATTCAGTTTGGTTACAAACACTGAATGGATAAGATTTTTTTATTAAAAATTTTGAGAATAGATGTAAAGAATATAGAGTGTGATTTTTATTACACACCAAAAGAAAACACCTCATTTTTATGTTCATTTTTATTCAAGGTCTAAGAAAAAATTAGAGTCATCAAAATTTAATGAAGTCAAGAAGATGAATATTGGAGTTCAAGAGAAGCAACAAATTTAATTATTAATCTTTTCTTCTTTCAAAATTTAGTCTCCTTCATGATGCAATCAAGTATAATTCAAGTAAGTGAAGAAGGTATTTTAATTAGACCTTCATACTTTTTGAATGTAAAAAAAATAAATAAATAAAATAATAGAATATTAGAATTTATAACTTGTACTTGGTAAACATCCAAGAAAAGTAGAAATATTGGTCACAAGAGAGGTTGTTAATGGAGCATCCCAGGTTCAAATCCGGTTGGAAAAATGAGCTATTCCAATGAGAAGTGTTAGTACAAGAAAAGACCAACCTTGACACCCAAAGGATATATAGGCTTTAGAGAGTCAATACTAAAATCCTCTCATATTCAGAAAGAATCTAAAAATATTACATTTTATTTTTTATTATCTTTTAGCTCTAATTTCTTTTTTTATAATCACTAATTTTTAGGTTAGATTTAATTTTTTTCTATCTTCTTTTGTTTAGTTCTATGGAATAATATCTATTTTAGTTCTTTTAGATTAGTAGCAACTTACTCATTTTTATTTTAGATAGTTGTTAAAAACTTTTCTAGATAAATCTTTTTTTTTTTTTAATTATTGAATAGCATTTTTGAGAGGACAATTCTAGGTTCTTTTTCTTTGTAAGTCGTCTCAAATGGTTGCCACGTGTGAATCATCAAATTGACTCACTAGTTATTTTAGGACAAAAGAATATATTTAAGTACTAAAATTATAATTATTAGGTAAAGATGTATTTAGAAGATACTAGATAAAAGAAAATAGTATTAGTGGAGAAGAAATGGAGTCTTTGTAAGTCTTGGAAGCAATTATCTTAGTTGGTTTAGTATTTTTTTAATTATAAAAATTAGTAATTAGTTATGGAGACCAATATCTATATTAGCCTTCTATCTTTATGTACTACTTATTAAATATATATAAATATTACTTATTAAGTAGAAGAAGCATGAGAAAGAAATCTCATATCTTTTTAGTTATTTATGTAAAAAATAGGACTTTTAGTAGATTAAAATTGATTTTATTATTATTAAAAATCACCAAGGTAGAATAAAACAGTTTTAAATTGATGTTATCACTTTAGAAATATTATAGGAATTTTTAGAATTTATTTAGAATTTATTTAGAATTTTTTAGGATTTTTTAAAACACTTTTGAAGACTTTGGTAAAAATAAGTTTTACCACCTTGGGGGCCATTATGAAGAAATGGAACAAGATTTGAAGGCCATACAAGGTCTCAAAGCTAATTGGGTGTTTTTAAATGCCATGGTGAAGTCAAAAATTCAAAATTATTAGTTCCACTAGTCAAAAATAGAAGGACTAGCAGCTAGTGTAGTCCTTGTAGGAAAGGAGGTGCACAAGTTCCATATGGATTGTGGCACCTTGGATGTAGGTAGGAGGATAAGACTAAAACCTCGTGGCCTCTCTAGGACATCCTTATACACTACTTGTGAGCCTTGGTGAAGTTCGAATTCTTGATCTCTTAAGCAAGTTACTCTTGAGGTAAAAATTACTCACTTAATTTTTTAATTCTTTACCTTTTATCTTTGAACTATCATAACTTACTCAAAGTAACTTGGATTTATATATTTTTTATATCATTAGAAAGCTAAAAGAATTACCTACTTAAAAATATACTTTTTACTTTTTATTTTTTATTTTTATTTTTTATTAGATGAAAATATAGTTAACAAATTGTGACTAGTTTTATAGTGTTCAATTACTCAATTACACATATTTCACTTATATTATGTTATTCTTCTCCTTCACTGTTGTTTATTGCTCCTTATACTTCACACCACAATTTATAAGCAACTCTTAATTGAGGCCACCTTATACTTTGGGTTGAGGAGTGAATTTTATCCTCACAACGTCACACGCTAATTGTCTAAAATCAGATGCATAGACTAATGCAAAGCACGTTGTCGTATTACGTGTTGTTTGGTTTGGGAATACACTAGGCACTTGATTGTAGAATATAGGGTTGTGTTTATAAAAATACAAAAAATCCTAATAGGTTTCATTCTATATAAGAAGAATGTAATCCAAATTTTAATGTAAAAGTATTTAAATCTAATATAAAATGCTCAAAAATACTCTTATTAGTAATTTCAACCACACATAATTCTAATTGCTTTGCTACCTTCACAATAAGGCAACTTAGATTTTCTTCACAAGCCTTAATCCTAATTAGTGAGCTTCAACAAGCTATAACTCCTAATTTGACTATTCACTTGATACAAATTTTTTTATATAAACATCACTATAAGTTATCTATATGCTCAAAAAAATTTAGCTCAATCCAACATACAAATTGTATGATAATGCCAAAATCCGCACTGGTGTCTCTCTGCCTCTTACTCAAAGTTTGATGCAGATATGTCAGCAAGAACTTCTCCTTCTCTAACTATTAATTCTAGTTCAAACTTGGCATATAGCTTGATCTTTGTGTCTTTTAACACTGTGCCAATTTTCACCTAATTTTGATTGATAGATCTCTAGATATTGAAAAATCCTTAACAACTTCAAACTGTCAACTTCTGGTATCTTGTTGCACTAATGGGCAAATATCTCCCAACTCCACTGTTAGATTGTTATAAGATTTCTTGTACTTTTAGCTTACCTAATCAACCAAATATTATCCAATTTTTAACTATAGATGTTGTATCAATTGCACAAAGCAAGCAAAAGTGCTAGTCCTAATTTTCTTACATAAAATCCAAATCATCAATACAAATCCTAATTTTGAATAACCATTGCTCCGTCTTTATAAACCTAATGAAAGCAAATTTTTGGCCTCTAGAATGAACTCCAAACCTTCTTCCAAATCCTACTTGCTGATCTCCAAATGTCCCCAAATCCTTACCTTTCGTGGTCATTTTTGTGGCTAGAGGTTTGATTTTGACCCTATCTCATATCCGGTCATCCCTCGGATATTAATCCAACTTATTTTAAGAATATTTAAACTTAATCTTATCTTCAACTCAACCTTGATATCAATTATATCAACCATCTATCTCTTCTACATTGATTTTATAAACTTACGGCCTTTCTAAGGCAATAAAAGAGTTTCTATAGCCTAGAAGGTAAATTTGCTAACTAATCTTTATCTATTAGCTATTATATTAAGAAAATAGGATTTGAGGCTTTTATAAAAGCCTTGTAAAAATATATTGAATGCTTGTTGAACTATGATAATAGAATATTAATTAAAATATTATTTTTTTGTCATATTTTTATCATATAGTCGTATTACAATATGACAGTGCCCCTTGACGTAATGCTTGGATCTTAGATATTGTCCACTAAACCTTGTCATATTTTCCAAATGCTTCTACACATATTTCCATGAAAACTTCAAAGTTGCTCAAAATTGGTGAATTTTTTTCAAACAAGGGAGCAAACCATGATAGTGCTTGTTTTGTAAGTAAAGTGCCAATCAATCCAATCCGTGATTCTTTTGTTGCATAAGTATCAAGTTGTAGAACTATTATCAATTGAATTTGATTGATAAATCTTTAGAACTTTGAACACATTATCATATTAAATATTGTCTTGTTTGGGAATGCGCCGGGCACTTAGTTGTAGAGGGAGAAATTATAGTTCACATTTTCCAAAGAATCCTTAACAAGTTTTGTCCATATAAGAAGAATATGATTTGAATAAAAATATGATAGTACTTACGTCAATACAAAGTACTTAAAAACACTCTTTCTAATAACTTCATGTACTTATAAACCACAATTGCTTTGTTACTTGTCATAAACAAGCAACTAGGATTTTTCTTGCAAATCTTAATCTTAGTTAGTGAAATTTAATAAGCCATCAAATCTTAATCTGATTGTTAACTTGGTATAAAATTTTATACACAAATATAAATATAAGTCTTCTATATGCTTAGAAAGTTTCAACCCAATCCAACTTACAGATTGTCAAAAATTCACCAAAAACAGCATAGATGTCACTCGGCCACCAACTTAGAAGTTAATATAGATATCCCAATAGCAATTTCTCCTTCTTCAATTGTTAACTTCAACCAAAAATTAGTAGATAGCTTGTCCTTTAAGTCTTCTAATACTATGCCAAATTTTAATTTGATTCAACTAATAGATATCATAGAAATCCTAAGTAACCTTAAACTGTCAATTTTTGATACTTCTTTGTATTACATATCAAATAAGTCTTGATTGCATTGTTAGATTGCTACAAATTTTAACTCAATTTTACTTCACTCAATCACCTATACTATCAAATTTCCAACCATGGATATCACTTCAATTGCACATAATAGCCGAGAATGCTGGTTTTTACTTTATGTCACGGACACAGAATATAGAATGGAAGTCTAAACAAGAAGTTCAAGAAGAATTGACAAGAACTAGATTAATCAAATGAGTACAAAAACAACACCAGAGAGGTGAGTTAGAGCTCCAAGAGATGTGTTGTTGAGACTGAAGAACTCTTCAGCCTTGACTCCAATATATATTCCTACTTAGGAAGCTTCTCAAATAACTTTCACTAATTAGGAAGCTTCTTAAGCAACTTCCACTAATTAGGAAACTTTTCAAGCAACTTCTGCTATATAGGAAGCTTCTTAAGTAACTTCTATAAACTAGGAAACTTCTCTACCAACTTGGAAGATGCTAGAAGGTCTTGGAGAGTTCTAGGATCTTTTTAGAATATTTTAGGAGATTCTAACAAGTATGTCCTTGACATCACTTCCTCTTTTAACTTCGAGGTTTCCAAGAAGCTATTTGACATGTATACTCACAAACGTAGGAAATTGAAAATTTGTCGCATAATCTCTGCAATATATTCCAGCAGTCGTTCACAAAGCAGATGATTCGTGGGCCCTTATAGCCACCGATAATGACCAACACCTTCCACTTGAGACCATGCCTAGACTTTTGTATCTTCATTGTAAAAACGACCTGAAAATATTGCTTCGCCACTACTTGTATGAGCTTATTGAACTTCAAAGACAATTACAACTGACCTACTGCTTGGTATTCTTCGACGTCTTCTTGGCTCTTCTAATTCTTCATCTCGAGGTCGACGCCGTGAGTTACTCAATTGAGATGGTACCACTAATACAATATCTACATTTTCACTAGCCATATCTAAATACACCTTGATATTAGACATCTTGATACTACGAAATACAACAAGTTATGTTTTGATAAGACCTGGATCCCTTCTTTATTCATTTCTCTAGAGAAGGCTTCATCTTCACGCTTTGTTAATGGTTAACTTTTGATTTATTAGGATATCGTTGATAGAATTTTTGTACCTTTTGCAACGCATTAGCAAGATTTTCAATCGGTTCCCATATTCGTTCATTAATATCGTAGCCGCTCCAATACACAAAGTATTCTAATTTATTCCATCTTCGCCGTGAATCTAATATCTTTTCTACCTTATATTCTTTGTTATTTTTAATTTTTATATTAGGTGGCAGACATTATACTCTTCCAAAAAAAGATGATTCCCAATAAGGCTCTAATAGAGAAACATGAAAGATAAGGTGTACCTTCATAGTAGTTGGTAACTCTAGGTGGTATGCCACAGGATTGATCTGTTTCTGGATAACAAATGGTTCCAATCTCTGGTAGTCCAACTTATCACATGGCCGCTTGGTCTTGATATTCCATTGAAGCAGCCATATTTTATCTCCAATTTTGAAATTAGGTGCCTGATTTCAAAATTTATCCGCGGATGCTTTGTAAGACTCTTGGGCAATTTGCAATTGAAGCTTCAATGTGGTTTGAAGCTCCGATAGCTGCTGTACCAATCCTTTAGCTGCTGGATTATTATTTGTTGACGGACTCAATAGATCAAGCTTTGGATGGTATCCATAGTTGGAAAAGACTAGTTTTTTTTGAGTCGATCCATGAAAGGTGTTGTTATATGTAAACTTGGCTAGCGATAGATATGCAGTCCAATCATCTTATTGATAGTTGATGTTGCATTGTAAATACTATTCCAAAACTTGATTCACCCATTCCGTTTGGCCGTCAATTTGAGGATGGAATGCCTAAGAAAGCTTGATGTCCACCTTCAATATCTTAAAAAAAGATCTCCAAAACTTTGATACAAATTGGATTCCTTGATCCGACACGATATCATCTAGTAGACCATGATATTGATATACATTGTCAAGGAAGAGCCTTGCTATATCTTCACTTGGCAATGTCTTGCTACAAGAGATAAAATGTTCCATCTTTGTAAGTTGATCCACCACAACAAAGATGCTGTTAAATGAATTCGATGGCAGCAGATCTGTAATAAAATCCATAGAAATTAAAGACCATGGATAATGTAGAATAGGCAATGGCTGTAGAAGTCCATAAGAGCGATTTCAAGGATTCTTGGATCTTGAACAAATGTCACAAGAGAGGACAAAATCTTTCACATTCTTCCACATTTGGAGCCACCAAAAATCTCGGGAAATGAATTTCAAGGTCTTGTTGAATCTGAAATGTCTCGCAGTTGGAAAGTCATAACGAGATTGAAGGACTTGAAGTCGTGTTGGTCCTTTTGAAATATATAGCCGCTTCTCAAAGTATAAGAGATCTTTTTCAACCTTGAACTTGTCATCATTGATACGCTACTTGATATCAAGGACTATTGAATCTTCAATGGTCGCAGCACATACCTGGTTGAGGAAGTCAGCATTAATTGGTACAACAGCAGCACAAATCTTGAATTGCTTTGGCTTTAACAATGTCGTATACTGTTGATTAAGCGCTGCTTCTCCAACCTTCGGCCCAAGACATGATCTTCTTGATAAGGCATCGGATAGCCCTTGCTGCTTTCTAAGCCGATAAGTAATAACAAAATCAAATCTAGATAGTGACATATTTCATCGAGCTTGACGACGATTTAGAACCTAAACCGACATGAAGTACTCTAGATTCTTGTGATCCATATATATTGTTACGAGATGCGCAGCTCCTTCAAAGAAGTGACGCCACTCTTAGAAAGAATCCACTATAGCAAGGAGTTCCTTATCATGAATCTCGTAGTTGATCTCAGCTATAGAAAACTTTCATGAATAGAATGCAACCGGATGAAGCTTATTGTCAATGTCCATTTGCAAAAGTACGGCTCTTAAAGCAAAATCCAAAGCATTGGTTTCTAAATAGAAAGCCTTTACAAAGTTTGGGTGTACCAAGATTGGAGCCGTAATAAATGCCGTTTTAAGATTTTGAAATGCTTTTTCCGCTAGAGGTCCTCATTCGAGCTTATCCTTACATGTTAATTGAGTGAGTGGAGCAACAACTTGAAAATAATTCTTCATGAAGATCCGATAGAAGTTAGCAAAGCCAAGAAAACATTATACGTCTCTAACCGTCTTTGGAACTTTCAAGAACACAATTGCTTCCACCTTCTTGGGATCCATCTTCAAGCCTTCCGTAGTGGCAACGAATCCTAAAAACTCTATCTCAGTTTGGTGAAATAAGCACTTTTCTAACTTGGCATAGAGCCCTTGCTTGCATAGTTTTTTGAGTACTAAACAAACGTGCTTCTTATGTTCTTCTTCATTCTCAAAAAATATCAAGATATCATCGAGATAAATGACAACAAAATCATCTAGATATTTTCAAAAAATATTGTTCATCATGTGTTAAAAGACCACCAGAGCATTGATAAGACCAAATGGCATGACATTATATTCAAAATGACCATATCTTATACGAAAAGCTGTCTTCTATTTGTCTGCTTCTTTGATTCACACAAGGTTGTAAGTTCTCCTTAGATCAATCTTTGTAAAGATCTTTGCACGTCCAAGTTGTTCCAGAAGACTAGAGATTAAAAGTAATGGATAGCGATTCTTCTTTGTCACCTTGTTGAGACCTCGATAGTCCACGCACATCCGTAGTGAGCCATCTTTCTTCTTCATATATAAGATTGGTGCCCTAACTAGCAACTTTGAATGACAAATGAAGTTCTTGGCTAAGTTCTTGTTATTGTCGTCCGTCACACTTACTCTACCAATACTGCCTAGAATAAATCTGTAAAAGGGGATTCAAATACAGAGAAAGACTATTTGCATTGAATTAAACCGTTAGAATCACACAACTAACTGCCTTCTAATTACACTAAAACATCCCAATTTTGTTACAGTATCTCTCTTATACTACCAATAATTCTGTTAACAATAAAATATTGTAACAATAATCCAACTCAAGTATTCTCTACCTCTCCTCTTTTCTTTCTTTATGACAACAATATGTAATACCGCGATATCTCAAAACACAACATAATTATCCTATATTCCAAACACAGGAATATTCCAAAATTGACTATCACTCCTAATAATTCACTTCGCATAATCCAAACTCCACGGACTTCCTCTCGTGGATCATCCTTAATTCAATACTCAATATATTATAGTATTCTCACATTCATACTCATTCTTCATAAAACATCTCCAATTCTCCACTTTCAATTTTCTATTTATATTTCTCCACTGATATTTCAACATATCTATACATCTTCAATATTTCATTATAAATCAATTCTTTCCTTCATTGCTTCATTACAAAACTGCACTTTACAATATTCAACACTTATCTAATATCCTTCTCTTAAAAATTAACAAGAGGTAGCACCAAGCTTAACCCGGCTCAGCACTATCACAATCTGGCCCTTACTACTATTCTCTGAATCAATTTATACTTATTCCAATTGATATTAACCGCTACACAACCGACGATAACCACTTTTTCTAACTCCCTTATCCATGTTGCCTTCTAAACTGGCCATTCATCAGCTTCCTGCCTACTCTTAACCCTATAAACTATGTATTGTAAATCCTAAAATTCCTACCTATTCTACAATTCTCGTCAATATATTTCCACAACTCAGCCAACTTTGTCTGCGATAGGTTGAAGATTGGGCCAAAAGGCGGTTGTGCTCTTTCTTGTAATTCTATGGTATAATCATATGGCCGATGTTCTGGTAGCATGTCAGCATTCTTCTTTTGGAACATGTCTTGAAAATCCTTGTATTGTTCCAATATACTTGCTATTGAAATGTACTCTCCATTAGTTGAAGTCGCATAAATGACCAATGGTGTGCCTTCCTTACACGATCTTACAAACGTTCTTGCTCCAATGAACAAGAATTTTTTGGTTTGGGATCTTCTTTCAATCTTGTTCTTAGGTCATTCTATAGGAAATGTTATCCTCTGCAACCTGCAATCTATGGATGGATTATATTTTTCCAACCAAGAAAGACCAAGAATAACACGATTTGACGGAGTGCTAATAATGTTGAAAATAATATAACTACTATGGTCTTTAAACGTTACCTCTATAGGTTCTAATTCATGGGTGACACTACCAGATAATAAAAGTCATTCATCTATTACTTCTACGTTGTTGGGTAGAGAGAATTCGCCTTGAGAAAACGCCGAGTTTCTAACTGCTACTAGAACTAGCAAGGAACATGAGAGGAAGCCGTGCAAGTATCTTCTATACTTGCACAATATTTGTTCAAGCTTTCAAATTATACTTGTATTATATTTGTACAAGACTTATACAATTATAAAATATAAATCCTTGAATAATATTTGTATAAATACTTATATAATACTTATATAAATACTTATAGAAATACTTGTATAAAATAGTATATAATCCTTGGTATAATATTTATACAAATATTTGTATAAATATTATATATAATACTTATAGAATACTTATAAATACAAGTATATATGCTTATATATTAAGTATAAGCAAAGTGTGTATATATTCAAGTATACCTCAAAATACAACCGCATATGAGGAATACAAGTTATACAACAAGCTGAAACTAAATAAATCACTAAAAATTCATCCAAAGGTCAAATCAAGCGTACTTACAGCTTATAGAAAGCCAATGATCCATTGTAAAACACATCAAAATTTCACAAATATATGACTTACCGTTTAAAAGTTATGGCTAAATGAAATAGGCACCAAAATTTCCCAACAAATGCAAAGGCAACAAAGCTTCTCTCTACTTCAGCCTTTGTTGTGACTACTTCTCTTCTCCAAATTGGGCATGCAATAGCTTTTTAGAAAGCTCACTCTATCATCTAATTTTTTCTAAAATTTCGCATACATACCTCTCAAATTCCAGATTTTATAGCTAGTTGATTCTACTCTTTAAGCCCTAGCAACAATTTGCCCTCTTGACACTTCAGGGCTCATAAAACTTTTATAAAAACTTCAAATGTATTGAATTTTGTTTCCATAGAAAGCTTATACAAGCTACTATAAGCATGTGAAATATCAAAAAGATTGAAGAGTCTATCCGACTTGGATGGTTGATTAAAGTTTCTACTCTTCTTCATCAGGTGGCAACAGACCCTTTCCCATTCTCAAGCTTACAACTTTTCTTTTCCAATTCCAAATGCTATAAGAGATGTCTTGATAGAAAGCTAGCACAATTTTCCATACTTTTTTAAATCTCACTAGGATAGACTCGAAATCAAACTTGTAGTGGTAGATCATAGTTTCTGCTGTCACTTTTCGATAGCAACAGACCTCACTCTACTAAAACAAGCATAACTTTTTGCTCACAACTCCAATACAAGTAACTGAGTAGGTTCTAGAATCCTCACAACTTGAAGAATATACATCTCAATTTTCATTATAAACGCTTTTATATCCTTGGAGCTCTCTCTCTAAAGTTCACTACTCAAAACTCTCAAATCCTAGGTCTAGCAAGAGGAGTATATCCCCCTTTCCTTCTATATTAGACTATGACACGCTTACATGGGCAGCCAAATCCTATTGGATAGGCCCTATTCACCCCATGCTCTTCTTTCTTATCCCTCACAAGGTCCATTCTATCTCAAAAGTCAACAAAAAAGATAAAACAACCTTTACCTTTCTTCTAATTATAAAAGAGTCTATTCTAGGATATAAGTAAGGTAGGAATAATACAAATAGCCATCTTAATTCATTAACTAAGTGGCTATATTAAATCCTCTCTATATAATATCTTTTAAAATAACCTCTAGCACTCACAAATGTAATAACAATAAATATAAGATATATAATATTTTTATACACTACACGTAAATGCAATATGACAACATGAATAAGTTTGAATTTTTGTACTAAGAGAATTTTGTGACGCTTAGCAAATTCTTAGTCTAAAAAACAAGCAGATGCTCCTGAATCTAATAAGGCTAAGATTTTTAGTTTTTGAGGACCAAAAGACAAAGGATTTGTAAAATAACGGGCAAGTTGAATAGAAAGAGAGGATCCTGGTTTTGATTTGTGCAGCCACACGGTTCCTATTGTAGCTGGATATCCTCGTTTTTTTGAAAAAATGCATCTCTATTCTTGATGCTATATCTATTTTACTTCTTAAGATAGCTTCCAACTCTATGGACTTCTCCACCGCAATAAAAACACAAACCTTTCTCCATACATTGCTTCTTTTCTTCTAGAATAAGGGATTTGACACGTACCTCATTATTCTGCATGTCCTCTGTCTCTGATTGTGAATTTAAGCTACTTGTCGATATAATTGCGCCGTGACGACTTGTATATTGTCTGGAGCGTTGATCTTGGTAACGCTAAAATAGGTAGTTATTGCACTTCACAGCTTGGCTTTGTGAAGCGTTTATGGATCAGGAAGAGATAACAACAAATCTTTCACGTCGTCCCTTAGACCCCAATAGAATTGACTCATCAATGCTTCTTCATCCCAGTTGATGTTGCATATTAATTGCCTGAAATCCGATGTATAGACTGATGCAGAGCGAGTCCTTTGTTGTAGCGATCAAATTTTTGTTGTAGCCCACCGAGCCTTGTCATACTCGCCAAATGCTTCTGCAAATGCTTCCAAAAGAATTTCAAAGTTGTTCAAAATCGGTGATCTTTTTTCAAATAGAAGAGCAAACCATGATAGAGCTTGTCCCGTAAGCAAAGTTGCAACCAATCCAATGCGTGATTCCTCCGTTGGATAATGTTGGGGTTGTAGAGCTGTTTTTAACTTGATTTGATTGACGAAACCTCGAAACTTGGAGCGTGTGCCATCAAACTTGTCTGGAAGGCTAATTCAAGGTTCTTTTTGTTGTGAAAGCAATGGTTCTCGTTGAACCACATGTAAAGCTGCTTCTTCAAAAAGGAATTAGCTCTGATATTTAAGATGAGAGTAGTTTTGACAAACTGTCACGGATACAGAATATAGACTAGAAGTCTAAACAAGAAGTTCAAGAAGAACTGACAAGAACCGAATTAATCAGATGAGTACAAAAACAACACCAGAGAGGTGAGCTAGAGCTCCAAGAGATGTGTTGTCGAGACTGAAGAACTCTTCAACCTCGACTCCAATATATATTCCTACCTAGGAAGCTTTTCAAGCAACTTTCACTAATTAGGAAGCTTCTCAAGCAACTTTTGCCAACTAGGAAGCTTCTTAAGCAACTTTCACTAATTAAGAAGCTTCTCAAACAACTTTTGCCAACTAAGAAGCTTCTTAAGCAACTTCCACTAATTAGGAAACTTTTCAAGCAACTTTTGCTATCTAAGAAGCTTCTTAAGTAGCTTCTATCAATTAGAAAACTTCTCTACTAACTTGGAAGATGCTTGGAGAGTTCTAGGATCCTTCTAAAATATTCTAGAAGGTTCTAATAAGTATGTCCTTGACACTTTATTGCATAAAATCTTAATGCTTAATACAAGCTTGGCTTTAGATAGTAATTGCTAAGTCCTTCCAAATCCTATAGAAACCAACCTAATGTCTCTGAAACAAGCATGAAGCTAGCTCTCTAATCTTAGTCGCCAATCTCCAAATGCCTTGATCTCCTACCCTTGGTGGCTAATTTTGTGGTTAGAGGTCTGATTTTGACCTTGTCTCATACACGGTCGACTCCCAAGTATCTATCCAACTTATTCTAAGGATTTTTAAACTTAATCTTATCTTCAATTTAATCCTAATAATAATCATATTAACTATTTATCTTTTATATTTTATTTTTATTAATTTATAGCTTTTTAAAAGTAATAATAGAATTTATACAACCTAAAAGAAAAATTTAATAACTAACTTTTATGTATTAGCTATTAAAACAAAAAAATAATCTAAGAGGCTTTCATAAATCTTTTTTTAAGTATTTTAAGTTCCTATTGAACTGAGATAATCAGATATTAAATAAAAATTATTCCTATTCATACTTTTTACTATATAAATATATTACAATATGATAGTATACCATCACATTTCTTCAGAAGACTAATTTGAGGCTCCTTATGTTGTCGATTATGTGAATTTTTTTAGCGTAGCAAAGATAGTTTTGTATCTTCATACATCAAAATTAGAGGTGGATGTAGTTTAGATTGTGATACTCCAATTGTTGCATCATTATGAAGTTTTGCAATAATCCCTTCAATCTCCACAATCCTAGCACATAAAATAGTAAAAATACTTATAATGGCATCTAATTTGGATTCAAAAGATTCAGTCATACTAATATCTTAACCTCTAACCATTCTAAGAGAACAAAAAATTGAATTTGTAAAAAGATAATATTGGTTTAGAGGAGAGTAATCTACAACCTCTAAAATGCTTTAAGATCTTTAAGGAGAAGGGTGATTTACTCTCTTATAAGAAGGACAAAGCTCTAATATTGTGATGAAAAAAATATTTGTTTAAAGGAGGATAATCCGCAACCTCTAAAGTGTTGATATGTCTTCAAGTAGAGGGATAATCTACTCTCTAATAAGAAAAGATCCAACTTTGATATTAAAGATGAAGTTAGTCTTGACAAACTGTAAAGGATACAAGAATACAGAACAAGAGACTTGAAACCAAGATAAGGTTTTCAGAAGAAACCAACAAGAATTTGAATTAAATAGATGAATACACAAACAATACCAAAAAAGGTGAGTTAGAACTCCAAGGGATGCATTGTCAAGATTGAAGAACTCTTCAGCTTTGATCCCTATATATACTCATGTCTAGGACGCTTCTTGAGTGGCTTCCATCAAACTAAGAAGCTTTTCAAGCAGCTTCTACCAACTACAAAGCTTCTTGAGATCCTTCACTAACTAGGAAACTTTTCAAGTGACTTTCATTAATTAGAAAGCTTCTAATATGTTCTAAAAGATTCTGTGAACCTCCAAAGTGTATATCCCTAACACTATCTTAATGAGCTAATGTTACTACAAGAAAAGACCAACCTTGACATCTAATAGATGTATAGGCCTTAAAAAATTAATATTATAATCTTTTCATGTTGAAGATGAATTTAAAAATATTATCTTTTTATTTTTTTATTTTTTAGCTTTATTTTTTTCTGTAATTATTAATTTTTAGATCATATTTAGTTTCTTTTCTTTTCTTTCTTTAATTCTATAGAAATTTTTTTATTTTATTTTATTTAGATTAGCAATAACTCACTTATTTTAATCTTAGATAATTTTTAAAACTTCTATAGATAATTTTTCTATTTATTCAATAGCATTTTAAAAGATCAGTTTTAAGTTCTCTTCTTTTATATGTCATCCCAGATGGTCGCCATGTGCAAATCATCAAATTAACTCACTAATTATTTTAGGGCAAAAGAATGCATTTAGAGTGCCAAAATTACAATTGTGAAGTGAAGATGCATTTAGAAGATGCTAAATGAAGGAGAATAGTATAAGTAGAGAAGAAATGGAGTCTTAGAAAATCTTGGAAGTAATTATCTTAATTGATTTAATATTTTCTCTTAATTGTAAGAATTAATATTTAATTATTGAGACTAATGCCTATATTGGCCTTCTATCTATATATATTATTTATTAAAAATATGTAAATATTACTTAGTAGGTAGAAGAAGCATGAAAAAAAAAAAACCTCATATCTTTTTAATTATTTATATAAAAAATGGGATTTTAAGTTGATTTGAATTGATTTTATTTTTATAAAAAAATCAACAAGGTAGAATAAAATAGTTTTAAATTGATATTATCATCTTAAGAATATTATAAAAAAATTAGAATTTATTTATAATTTATTTTAAATTTTTTAAGAATTTTTAAAATATTGTTGAAGAAATGGAGTAAGATTTGAAGGCCATACAAGGTTCTTAAGCTAATTGGATATTTTTTAATATCATAGTAAAGTCAATTATATAAAAAAATGAGTTCTACTAGTAGGAAATAGGAGGACTAGCAATTAATGTAGGTCTTGCAAGAAAAGAGGTGCATAAGTCCCATATTAGTTGTAGCACCTTGGATGTAGGTAGGAGTATAAAACTAAGGCCTTGAGGCCTCTCTAGGACACCCATATGTACTACTTTTGAGCCTTGGTGAAGTTCAAAGTCTTGATCTCTTAAACAAGTTATCCTTAAGATAAAAATTATTCACATAATTTTTTTATTATTTATCTTCTATCTTTGAATTATCATAATTTATTCACAATAATTTTGATTTATATATTTTTTATATCATTAGAAAGATAAAAAAAATACTTATTTAAAAATATAAATTTTATTTTTTATTTTTATTTTTTATTAGATAAAAATCTAATAAACAAATTATAACTAGTTTTATAATGTGGAATTGTTTAATTGCACATATTTCACTTGTTTTATATTTTTTTCTTTTATTATTGTTATTTATTTCTTTCATTTCATACTAACAATTACAAACAACTCTTAATTGAAGCTATCTTATAATTTGGATTGAAGGATAAAATTTATCTTCACAAGGTCCTATTCCAATTTGTTTTTGTATGTCAATCAAATAAGATCGATGGAAACTTAAGAGTAAGTTTTGATAAAGATCTAATAGAAGTTGGCAAATCCAAAAAAACATGATACATCTGTTATAGACTTCAAAATGGCCTACTACATAATTGCCTCCATATTCTTGAGATCTATCATTAAATCTTCAATAGATACAATGTATTTCAAAAATTCCATCTTTGATTAATGAAATACATATTTTGCTAGCTTGGTATACAAATTTGTATCTCATAGCTTTTGTAATACCAACTTTATATACTTCTCATATTCTTTCAGATTTTTTGAATAGATTAAGATATCATCAAGATAGATCACCACAAACTTGTTTAAATGCTCTCAAAAAATATCATTTATTAAATATTAAAAGATAGCGGATACATTTGTTAATCCAGAGGACATGTTATTATATTCAAAATATCTATATCTTATCCAAAATACAATCTTTTATTCATCTCTCTTCTTGATCCATACCAAGTTGTATGCTCTACAAAGATCTATCTTAATATAGATCTTGGCTTGATTGAATTGTTCCAAAAATTTTGGAATTAGTAGTAGTGGATAACAATTCTTCACTATTATCTTATTCAATTTCCAATAATCAATGCACGTACATAATGAACTATCTTTTTTCTTCATAAAGAGTATAGGTGCATTTGTTGGAAACTTTGAATGCTTGATAAAGTTTATTGTAAGATTTTTATCACTATAATCTTTCAATGTCAAAAGCTAATTTTGAAAAAGATTATAAATTGGACCAAAAAGTGATTATATTTCTTCCTGAAGATCTATAGCTCAATCACATGGTTGGTGCTTTGATAATATATCAATATTCTTCTTTTATAAAATATCTTAAAATTTACTATATTATTTTAGATTACTTATCAATAAAGTTATTTTTTTAATTGGAGTCACATAAATAAAAAATGATATAGCTTCTTTGGCTGATCTTATAAAGGTTTTTATTCCAATGAATAAAAGTTTATCAATTCATGACTTTTTATAAAGTTTTCTTATAAGGATTTTTATTGAAAATGTCATTCTTTACAATTTCAAATCTATAGAAGGATTATACTTTTTTAATCAAAAAAAATCTAAAAATAATAGGATTTAAAAGAATCCTAATATTGAATATAATTTGGTTGCTATGGTCTTTAAATGATACTTCTATAGGCATTTTTTTATAGGTGATAATATAAGAAGATAAGGATCATCCATCTATTATTTCTATATAAACAAGTTTAGATTTGTATACTAGAGGAAATTTATAAAGCTTAAAAAATGCCTCATCTAAAAAACAAGTAAATGCCCCTGAATCCAATATAACGATTGTCTTAAGCCTCTAAGGGCTAAAACACAAATGAATTATAAAACAATAAGCTGGTTGACAAAAAGAAAAGAACTTAAATAGTTTAGAATGTTAAATTATTTAGTCTTACAATTTCTACTATGGTTGAACATCTTTATTTTTTTAAATGATTACACTCTTGATTTTGGTGATGTATTGATTTTATTTTTTTGAATAATTGCAAGCCTTGTGGCCTTTCTTGCCACAATACAAACATAGACCTTCTTCTATCCAATGCTTCTTTTTTTATAGACTAAGAGATTTAAAATGCACTTCATTAAGTTGCATATCTTTTATTTTTGAATATGAATTCAAATTGCTTCCCAATATAATAAGAATGTATCAAATTACATATTGTCTTGCTAAAGTCAATGAACATTAATCTTAATAATATTAAAATAATTGATTATCACATTTCACAACTTGGTTGATGGTTTCATTGAGTGATTGTAAATCTGAAAGCAATAATAACAAATCCTTCACATTGTCTTTTAATCTCCAATAGAATTAATTCATCAATATTTTTTTATCCCAATTGATGTTACACACTATTTGCCTAAAATTGGATGCATAGATTGATACAGAGCACGTTCCTTCTTATAATATTTGAATCTTAGCTATTATCTAAGAAGCCTTGTAATGTTTTCCAAATGCTTCTACAAATGCTTCCATGAAAGCTTCAAAGTTACTTAAAATTAGTGATCTCTTCTCAAACAAGAGAATAAACCATAATAATGCTTGTCCCGTAAATAAGGTGCCAACTAATCTAATCCTTGATTCTTCTGTTAGATAAGTATCATATTATAGAATTGTTATCAATTGAATTTGATTAACAAACCCTCAAAACTTTGAATATGTACCATCATATTTCTCTAAAAGAATAACTCAAGACTCTTTATGTTGTTGAATAGATGGATTTTTTTGACACAACATATGAAATATTCCATCCTCAAGTATAAAAGTTGGAGGTAGGTGCAATCTAGATTGTAGTATTTTTGATGTTGCATCATTAAAAAAATTTGTAATAATTGCTTTAATCTTTGTAGTCCTAGCAGATAAAATAATAAGAGAACTTATGATGGCATCCAACTTAGACTCAAAAGATTCAATCATACTAATCTCTTGACCTTTAGCCATTCTTAAAAAAAAAAAAAAAAAAAAAAAAAAAAATGAATCTATAAGAAGAAAATATTAGTTTAGAAGATAATCTGCAATTTTTAAAACACTAGTATATCTTCAAGAAGAGGGATAATCCACTCTCTAATAAGAAAGATCCAACTTTGATATTGAAGTTGAAGGCAATCTCAATAAGTTATTAATGATACAAGAATACAAAATAAGAAATTTCTCAAGTAACTTCAACCAACTTGAAAGCTTCTTGGGCTCTTTCTACCAACTTGAAAGCTTTTCAAGTTCCTTCCACTAACTACAAAATTTCTTGAGCTACTTCTATTAACTAAAAAATATTTAAAATATTTTAGAAGGTTTTATGAATTTCCAAAGTGTATATTCCTAACAACCTTAGTAATGGAATTTCTAAGGTGATTTGTGATAGTGGTTGAGGTGGTTTTGTTCTTTGACTATTATATATAATTATATGAAATTCTTTATTTTACATAAACAAGGTCTTTGTCTCAAATTTCAATGATTTAAGAATATTTATAATTGAATCCAATTTGGCTCTTTTAAAATCTGCCATATTAAACTTGTTATTCTTTATCACAAAATAAAGCAAAAAAAAATAGATACAAAAAATCAAAAATAATATCAATCTAAAAGAAAATAATTTGAAACTTCTAAAATGCTATAATACTTCCAAAAAGAAGAATAATTTGCTCTTTATTCAGAAAGACCAAGCTCCAATATTGTACTTGATTAATCTTAATAAATTGTTATAGACACATCATCTAAATAAAATAAGATTTCAAAAGTTTAAAGAATTGAAATAGAAAAAAAAAAAAAAAAAAATTATATTACAAGCAAAGAATTATAATAAGATAAAAAAAATAGGACCAAAAGGCTGAAATTGAGCCATAAGGATTGTATTGTCAAAACTAAGGATTTCCTCAACTTTAACTTCTATATATACTAGATGCAACGAAGCTCTTTGAAAAGTTTCTTTAATGCTTTGAAACAAAGCAAACCTAAGATCCTGCTTTGGCAACTTCTTAAAATATCTAGGCCTCCAAGAATCATCTATGACCATCCAAGATCTCCTAGAACCTTCTTAAATCTTTTCGAACCTTTTTGGAAGCTACTAGGATCTACTAGGGCTTTCTTAAAACCATCAAAAATCTTCTAAAATCTTCTAAAATTTTCTTCCAATGTATGTCCGTGATAATTAGCAACAAACTTTGATCTTTTTTTTTACAAAAAAGTGGTTGATAGATTCCTTCAACCATCAATAATGTCTCATATTAAGGCAAAAAGACTATCCAAATATTTGATTATTATTGAGGCCTTCATAACTACCTTCAAATAATACATTTAACATTCTATTAGGTGTAATATCCACCTCCAATAGTATTATTAAGCATCAAGAGTCTCTTCCAAGATAATAATATCAAACACATTATCATGTTGTGATTTAGCTACCACAAGAAAATATTATATATATACATATTTAATGTATAATTTACTATACAACTAAATAAGAGACATATCAGTAGATTTTTATTGATTACAAAATATGGTTAGATTGTTAGTTTAAAAGAGATCCATTAAAAAGGCTATTATTGAGGTTTATACAATCTTTTTTTTTAATAATGACTTTTGAGGTTGATTTTATATTGATAATAACTTTTATATATATCTTGAATCATCTTTGTTAGACATTGGTGATCCTTGATATCTTATTTACTTCTTTTATTTGATATTTAGAACACATATTATATAAATATTATTAAAAAAAATAATTGAGAAAGAATTTTAGTATGAAAAAGAATAGTTAGGCCATCCATGTGGATGAATGGAGATGGATGATAGAAGTCTCTATTCCTATTGGCCAAAAGTCATATCCAATGGACTTCAAGGAGGCTACCTGAGGCCTTATTATAGATTAAGATTTGTCTTTTTAAGGCATTTAAATATCAAAGGCTAGAATCAGCAAGTTTGGATTTTTGGCTATGATTTTGGTGCAAAAATTGTGTGATTTTAACTTTTTATAAAGGAGATATAGGTATTCAAAGTTAAGGTGTTGAAATTGTATCTATTGTTATTCTTTTGAATATAACTTGCACATACAAAAAGCAATAGAAGATTTAAAATTGGGATTTAAAAGAAGACTTTTTTGGCTATATTTTTTATATATAGCTTGATGAAATCCAAGCTGAAATAAAAGAGATATTAGATGTTGAAGTTAATACTTGCAATCTAAGGGCAGAAAGTAACCCTACTTAATTAGTGGTTATGTTTAGAATTATATCTTATACAATTTGACAAGTTTTTTGCTCAAAATTTTTTAAATCATTTTCATGTTGCAAAATTATATACAAAATTATTATAGTATTAAGATTTTGGGTTTGTAAAATATAAAGAAAATATTGCATAAGTGTCTATAAACTAGGATTTTAAGCATCTACTAGGATTTTTAAAATATCAAACGATTGGAAGTGAATCTATAGTTGGATTTTTTTGTGGTGAAGCTTAAGAATATTATCTATAGTTTGAAGAAATTTTATACAAACTGAACAATTGGATCAAGAATTATTGAACTCTAAAGCATAGAAAGAAATAAATTCTTGAAGATGAATAAGCTTTTGAAAATTTTAGTTTCAATTTGAACCTTTTGTACAAACTAAAGGGATTTTTTTTAAGAGCCAAGACTTTATGAAGGTGAAAAAATAGATATAAGGAGTTATAATAAAATTTTTGATATAAAGATGGAATTTTGAAAGGAAATTATAGATTTTTCTTAAAAGTTATTGATAATCTAACTTATCATCAACTAGTTAGTAGTGATTTTATAAAAAAAAAGGTGTTAAAGATTTTCTATATGCTATAGAAGGACTTTATATATAAATCTGTTTAAATACAAAAGGTTTTAGTAATATAAATTTTCTTTTGTAATATTGTCATATTATTTGTATTTATTATTAATAATAAATAATTTATTAGAATCTTGCCAATAACTTATAAATAAAATTCTCTACAGCTAGGTATTCACTATATTTCTGGATTGAAGTTCATGCCACATGACAACACTCTTGTATTACATGGCATTGTATTTGGAAATGCACTAGGCACTTTAATATGGTAGATAAAGTAATATTTTGCATCAAATCCTAATAAAATCTTAAAGAAATCTAAAAAAAAAACTTTAAAAAAATCATTAAAAATTTATAAAGAATCTTTAAAATTTTCTAAATAAATTATAAATAAATCATAAAAAATAATTAAAAAATCCTTAAAAAATCTTTAAAAAATCACAAAGAATTATAAAGAATAATAAAGGAATTTTTTTAAAATCATAAAAAAATCAAAATGAAGCTTAAAAAAATCCTTAAAAAATCTTATTTGAATTTTAAGTAAATCCTAATCAAATTCTAATCAAATTTTAATCAAATTCTAATCAATCTTAAATAAATCCTCACAAATCTTAATCATATCGTAATCAAATCAAAAATAAATTCTAATCAAATTTCAACAAATTTTAAATAAATCCAAAAAATTCTAATGAAATTTTTAAAAAATCTTATATAAATCCTAATCAACCTCTAATCAACCATAACCAAATCTCATAGTAAATTTAAAACCTCAATAATCATTAAATTAACTATTAGTCTTAATTCAAAATTTTTATACTTTTTAATCTATTAATTGATAACAAACACAAAAAAATTGAAGAGAATTAAACTTATAAATTAGAAAAAAAAAACTCCTAATCCATTTGGATATTGATCATCTTTTTTCTCCAACCCTGATGTCAATCTTATAGCATCAATAATTCCTTTTTGCACCATTTAATTCTTCAAAATATTTATATAAATATTAAAAATTAAGTCAAATATGAGCTCACAAAAGTTCATTTCAATCTAACTTGTAGATTGTTCAAAATTATAGAAATCCTTATTAACCCTCAAAATCTAATGTTTGAGATCCTAATCTATTTGAATTTTAATAATATTTAATCTAAATATCTAATTAATTCAAAATTAATAAAATACATTCAATATAAATATATTTACAAATCCACAAAATTTGAACTGTGGATCTGCTACAAATTGCATATAATTCTTTAAAGTAAAAATTTCTTTTTATTTTACAAATATTAGAATCACCTAATACAATCTTAACTTTGTAAAGTTCTTATACAATTATTATCTACTCAAATCACTTAAAACCAATACTTAAATAAACCTTATCATGTTTGTTCTTCTATCTCTTTTTCTAATCAACAAAAGAACCCTTCATTTGCCATAAACATATGATTTTGTGTCCTAGGATCTAGTTTGAACTTTGGTTTATAATTAGTCCTCCTTAGATATTATTTTAAGATATTTTTAGATAATTTTTATTAAAAAATATTTTTTATTTTCATCTAAAGATGCTTGTAGTATTATTTTTATTAATTTATTTTATTTTGCCTTATTTATGATCCTATAAAGTAAATAAAAGCCTTATAACAAAAAAAAAAAACATAGATATAATTTTTTTACTTTCTTTTATCTTTTTCCTATAATTTCTCAAAGAATTTTGTTACTAAGTCTTCATTTAAGGTCTTCTATAGTATAAGTCTTCTTTTACTCTTTCATTCTATAATTGAGTTAGAATACAACAATAATATATCTTGCCATTTATTTGAAAAAGAACATATTTTTCTTGATGATCTTCACCATAATTATAAATTTGTTTAGATTAAAATAATCTAAATATTTCATCTTACAATTTTATAAATGATAACTCTTGAGATGAATTTGTTGGCTATTGATTTTCCATATTTGCAAAGAAGTTCTATAAATTAATCTTCAAACTTATTTCTCTTTGATTTATACTATTTTATCTTCAATGGTTAATCCTAAGCTTCAATAGATGTTATTAATAAAAAATAAAGGCAAATTTTGACTCATTTGCTAGATTTTCATATGACTCCTATGTGTATTCACTAATATCCTATTTGTACCAATATTTAACATATTTTAATTTATTTATTTATTGCTTTGAATCCAAAACTTCTTTCATTTTAAATTTTTTATTATCAACTTTTATTAGTGGAGGTAGAAATTGTCTTCTTCTTAATATATCTATTATCTTATATGACTCAAGAATAGTATCACGAACATAAGATTTATTCTAGTAATTACCTAATTTTAATAGAGATCAATAGAAGTAGATAAAATAAGTTGATTCAATAATATCGGATAGAAAAGCTTTCTTGAAGCTTCATAGATGCAGAATCACCTTTATATATGTCCATAAGTGATTGGTAGATTAGAAACTTGGTCAACAAGCTAGCCACATGGCGCACATATTGGTAGCTTGGGAAACAAGCTAGCCATGTGTCACACATATTGATGCAAGAACAAATGAGAGAATTAATACTTGCAATGCATCAACTAACTATATCTCTACAAGGAGCAACAAGGTTACCAAACAATAAAGATATAGATATGGTTGGAGTTGCTTCAACATCTACACTAAGTCATATAATTTTTCCTCCATTAGAACATTGTCCAAGCATCAAAGAACCAAAAATTGGTCTACTTAAGAAGTTTGATGGCTCAAGATCCAAATTTCAAGGATTCATCAACCAAGTTCAACTGGTGATTGAATTGCAACCATAAAGTTTTCCAACTCCAGGCTTGCAAGTTAGGTTTATTGGTACACTATTTTCACGTTCAGTCTTATCTTGATTTTCATCTTTTTTTGAAAAATTTAATCCAATATTAGATAATTTAGAAGCTTTTTTAGCAGAATTTTGATCTATATATAGAAAATATGATGCAACTTGTGTTGCAACCAACAAGATTTATATCTTACGACAAGGCAATCGATTAATGATATTATATGCTTCATAATTTTGATAACTAGCAATCGATATTAAATAGGACAATGCTGCACTCATCAATCAATTTTTCTACGGATTACAATATGAAGTGAAGAAATTGATGCTGAACTTATCCGATCCTCAAACATTGAATCAAGTAATTAATTTTGTAGTGAAGTGTGATAATTGGCTTTTTAAATTTTGATCTGAAAGTTGTACAAGGGAATCTCAATAATATTATAATTCAGTGGTTGCACCAATGTCTTCTCAATATGTACCTTCAAAAATCGAGGACATGCAAATTGATGCTATATGTTTCAAGCCGCTTACTGAACAAGAAAAGACTTGACGTCGTCAAGAAGGATTATGCTTGTATTATGGAGAATCTAAATACACTACTTAAAATTGTCTAAAGAAATGATACAACTATAAGATGAGGAATACGACTGCCAAAGAAGACAATATGCTAGAAAATGAATTTGTCCAGCCACAATAAGAATTATGCGGCAAGGATCTTGTACAATTTCTAATGAAGGTCTTATCCTCTCCTCACAACCATCTCTTTGTTTTATAATAGATATGTATTTAGGACCTAATAATTACAAAGCCTTTGCCTTAATAGATTTGGGAGCCTCAGCTTGCTTTTTAGATAAAAAATTTGTTAAAAGCCATAAAATATAATTAATACAAAAACCTAAATTTGTACATGTAAAAGTCATAGATGGTCATCTTTTATCTTCTAGAGATATTACTCATGAAACACTTATTCTGGATGTAGTAGTAAATAGCCATAATAATTGTGTAATTTTTAACATAATTAAATCTCCCTCTATTCCAATCATTCTAGATCTATTATGGTTAAAAAAATACAGTCTTCAAAAAAATTGGATTTCTTGTATTCTCAACTTTTCTAAAAGTATAGCTAACAGTATAATTAATCAAGTAAAAAATTATAAATTTAGTAGAATTAAACTTGTGTTTGTAGGTACAAGAGCTTTCTTGCATGTTGCAAAAGAAGGATCATCTTTTGTTATTTATGCTACATCCATTTCCAACAATGGAAAGACTTCAAGTAGCATTTCAAGTCAGTATTAAGATTATCAAGACGTTTTTGAAAAAAAAAAAATACAAATATTCTTCCAAAGCATCGTCCATATGATTGTTCAATTGACCTCAAAGAAGGAACTCTGCCACCATTTGGACCAATCTATAGTTTATCACAAGATGAGTTGGCTGAATTCAAGGCGTATAATAACAAGAATTTAGTCAAGAATTTCATACGCCATTCTAAATCTCTAGCATGAGCTCCAATTCTATTTGTGAAGAAAAAAGATAGATCATTGCAGATGTGTGTTCACTATCAAGGACTCAACAAGATCACAATCAAGAACAAATATCCATTATTTTTAATATCAAGACTCCTTGATCACTTGAATCAATATAAGATCTATACAAAAATAGATCTAAGAGGAACATACAATCTAGTATGCATTAAAGAACGAGATGAATGGAAAAATATGTTTCAAACTAGGTACGGACATTTTGAATATAATGTCATGTCTTTTGGACTTACAAATACACCAGTTGCTTTTCAACATCTCATGAATGATGTTTTTTATGAGTTCCTAGACAATTTTGTCATCTGCTACCTAGACAATATTTTGATCTATTCTAAGAACGTAGAAGAACATGAAATACATGTTCGTCAAATACTACAAAAATTTAGAGATGCGGGATTGTACACTAAGATAGAAAAGTGTGTATTTCATACTATTCAAGTTGATTTCTTAGGATACATCATTTCAAATGATGGTCTTATGATGGATTCTAAGAAAGTCCAGACAATCATGAATTAGAAGATTTCAAAGACGATAAGAGATGTCCAATGCTTTTTGAGATTTGTCAATTATTATTGGATCTTCATCAAAGATTTCTTTCGAGTTGCAGCTCCACTTATACGTTTGACCTGTAAAGATAAATTCCAATGGAATCAAAAAGCGAAAGCAACATTTGAAGCTATAAAGACATCGTTTATTTCTGCACCAATTTTGTATCGTGCTGATTTTTTCAAGGCATTTTTTATGGAAACAGACGCATCGGACTTTGCCTTGGATGTGATTTTGTCACAAATGGGAACACATGACAAACTTTATCTAATAGCTTTTCATTCAAGAAAATTTTCAACAGCCAAAATCAATTATGAGATACATGACAAAGAACTTCTTGCAATCATGGATTCCTTTCAAGAATGGCGTCATTATCTAAAAGGCGCTTCTAGTCCAATCATCGTGTATATGGATCACAAGAACCTCAAATATTTTATATCGACACGTATGTTGAATCGTCATCAAGCTTATTGGAGTATGTTTTTGTCAAGATTTGAGTTCATTATTACTTATCGGCCAAGAAAACAACAAGGTTTGTCTAATGCCTTTTGTAGACGTTCTTATTTTATACCAAAAGAAGGAGATGCAGCTTTTGAGCAACAAAGAATGGCCCTCTTGAAATTGAAGCAATTTCATCTTCGAGCAATAAAATCAACATTGACTATTGATTCAACTTTTCTCAAGCAAATTTAGTCGTATATGTCCTCAAATCCTCTTATTTATGATATCAAGAATAATTCTTCTAAGTTTCATCATCCTTCTAAATTCCAATTCAAAAATAACCTACTATATTTCAAAGCACCCTTATAAGTTCCAAAAGAAGAAGCACATTTACATGTTATTCTAGAACATCATGATTTTTCAATGGTAGAACATTTTGGATACAATAAGACTTTAGAACTTATATTAAGAGATTTTTGGTGGCCTCAAATGTAAAAGGTAGTCAAAGACTTTGTACAATCATGTGATATCTACTCAAGATCAAAAACTCCTCATTATTGACTTTTTAGGCTTCTTCAACCATTATCTATTCCAAAACAACCATAGTCTTCTGTTTCTATGGATTTCATTATAAATCTTCGAAACTTAAGATCTTATGATTCTATATTTGGAATAGTAGGTTGATTTATGAAGATGGCACATTTTGTGCCATGCACAAAATGTATCATAAATAAAGAAACAGCTAAGTTTTTTATTGATAATATCTATCTCTATCATGGATTACCTAAAGATATTATATTAGATAAGGGAACTCAATTTGTGTCAAGATTTTGGAGAATCCTTTTCAAAATCTTAAAAGTGGACATAAAGCTATTTTCAACTTTTCATCCTCAAATTGACGGACAAACAGAGCGCGTGAATCAAGTCTTCGAGCAATACTTAAGATATACCATCAACTACCAACAAGAAGATTGGACAACTCTTCTACCATTGGCAGAATTTGCTTATAATAATACGATACATTCTTCTACGCAACAAACACCTTTCTTTGCCAATTATGGTTACCACCCACGACTTGATGCTTTTAATTTTTCAAAAGTTGATAATCCAACAGTAGAAGATTTGGAAAATTGTTTGTCAGAGCTACATGCAATAATGAAGGTGCAATCAAAAGAAGCTCAAGAACAACAAAAAATAAATATAGATGCATATTACAAGGAACAACCACAATTAAACGTGAGAGACAAGATATAATTACTTTGTCACAATATCAAGACTACTTATCATTGTGATAAGTTGGACTATTATAGACTTTGACCTTTCTTATTTTTGAACAAATTAATTTAATTATATATTGATTACACCTACTGAAATCCATAAAGATCCATCTTGTATTCCACGTTGTCATACTGCATTTACGTGCAGTGTATAAAAATATAAAAAATCTTGTATCTATTGTTAATATATGTGTGAGTGCTAGAGGTTATTTTAGAAGATATTATAAGGAGAGGATTTATTATAGCCACTTAGTTAGTGAATTAAGATGGCTATTTGTTTTGTTTCTACCTTATTTATATCCTAGAATAGACTCTTTTGTAATTAGAAGAAAGGTAAAGGTTGTTTTATCTTTCTTGTTGACTTTTGAGGTAGAATGGACCTTATGAAGGATAAGAAAGAAGAGCATGGGGTGAATAAGGCCCATCCAATAGGATTTGGCTGCCCATGTGGGCGTCTCATAGTCTAATATAGAAAGAAAGGGAGATATACTCCTCTTGCTAGACCAAGAGGGGAGAAAGAGTTTTGAGTGGTGAACTTTGGAGAGAGATAGCTCCGAGGAGATAAAAGGAATTGTAATGAAAATTGGTGGGTGTGTTCTTCAAGTTGTGAGGATTCTAGAACCTACTCACTTGCTTGTTTTGGAATTGTGAGCAAACAATTATGCTTGTTTTAGTAGAATAGAGTTTGCTGCCTCCCGATGAAGAGCGGCAGCAACTTTGAGCTGCCACTGCAAGTTTGATTTCGAATCTTTCTTAGTGAAATTTACAAAGAGTGTGGAAAATTGTACTAGCTTTCTATCAAGACATCTCTTGTAGCATTTGGAGTTGGAGACCAAAAGTTGTGAGCTTGAGAGTGGGAAAGGGTTTGCTGCCACCCGACGAAGAGGGGCAGAAACTTTGTTCAACCACCCAAGTCGGACAATCTCTTCAATCTTTTTGATATTTAGGTGCTTGTAGAAGCTTGTATAAGCTTTCCACAAAAACAAAAATCAATACATTTGGAGCTTTGATGAAAGTTTTGTGAGCCGTGAAGTATCAAAGAGGGAAAATTGTTGCTAGGGTTTGAAGAGTAGAATCGACTAGCTACAAAAACTGGAGTTTGAGAGGCATGCATGCAAAATTTTAGGACAAGCTAGATGATGGAGTGAGCTTTCTAAAAAGCTATTGCATGTCCAATTTGGAGAAGGGAAGTGATCACAACAAAGGCTGAAGTGAAGAGGAGCTTTGCTGCCTTTGCATTTGCTTGGAAATTTTAGCGCCTACTTCTTTTAGCCATAACTTTTAAATGGTAAGTCATCTATTTGTGAAATTTTGATATGTTTTACAATAGATTATTGGCTTTCCATAGGCTATAAGCACGCTTGATTCGAATTTTGGATGAATTTTTAGTGATTTATTTAGTTTCAGCTTGTTGTATAACTTGTATTCCTCATATGCGGTTGTATTTTGAGGTATACTTGAATACATACATACTTTGCTTATACCTTTTATACAAGTATATATACTTGTATTTATACAAGTATTCTATAAGTATTCTATAAGTATTATACATAATATTTGTATAAGTATTTGTACAAGTATTATACCAAGGATTTATATAAGTATTTATACAAGTATTTGTATAAGTATTATTCAAGTATTTATACTTTATATTTATACAAGACTTGTACAAGTATAATACAAGTATAACTTGAAAGCTTGAAGAAATATTGTGCAAGTATAGAACATACTTGCACGGCTTCCTCTCATGTTCCCTGCTAGTTCTAGTAGCAGCTAGGAACCCGGTGTTTTCCCAAGGCGAATTCTTTCTACCCGACAACGTGTCATTACTTGAGCCATACAAGACAATAGATATACAAGGAAGAAGACAAATGCCACTGCCTCCTGTAGAAGTGGACAACAATAAAGAATTCGAGGTTGAAGAGATTTTAGATTCAAGGCGGCACCAAAATCAATTGAAATATCTTGTGCATTGGCGCAGATACAATATTAGTGAACACACATGGGAGCCATCCAAGAATCTAGCAAATATATTAATAAAATTAAGATTAATAATTCAATAATTATCTAATTAATAATTTAATAAATATCTAATTAATATAAACCAATAGAAGTAGGTAAAATAAGTTGATTTGATAATATTACATAGAAAAACTTCTTAGAAGCTTTATAGATGCAGAATCACCTTTATACATGGCTATAGGTGATTGTTAGGTTAGAAACTTGGTCAACAAGCTAGCCACATGGTACACATATTGGTAGCTTGTGGAACAAGCTAGCCATGTGTCGCACATATTGATAGCTTGCGGAACAAGCCAAGCACATGGTGCACATGTGAAAAACTTGTCCTGCAAATTTGACATGTATCTTACAAGTTAGACACGTTGTCGGGCAGAGAAAATTTATCTTGGAAAAATGCCGGGTTCTTAATTGCTACTAAAATTAGTAAAGAATATGAGAAGAAGCCATGTAAATATCTTCTTTATTTATATAATATTGGAATATAATCATTATACAAAAATAAAATATAAATCTTGTATAAAAAACAAAGTGTAATCTTTATATAAAAATAGAATATAATCCTTGATATAATACTTATATAAATACTTGTATAAATATTATGTATAATATTTATAAAATATTTATATAAAAATAGAATATAATCCTTGGTATAATACTTATACAAATATTTGTATAAATATTATATATAATACTTATAAAATACTTGTATAAATACTTGATATAAATATAAGTATATATACTTCTATAGTAAGTATAAATAAAGTATATATATACTCAAGTATATCTCAAATATAACCGCATATGAGGAATACAAGTTATATAACAAACTGAAATTAATTAAATCACAAAAAATATATCCAAAGGTCAAATCAATCATACTTATCGCCTATGGAAAGCTTATAATTCATTGTAAAACACATCAAAATTCCACAAATAGATGTCTTACCGTTTAAAAGTTATGACTAAATGAAATAAGCACTAATATTTCCCAACAAATACAAAGGCAGCAAAGCTCTTCTTCACTTCAACCTTTTTTGTGGTTACTTTCCTTCTCCAAATTAGACAAGCAATAGCTTTTTAGAAAGATCACTCCATCATCTAACTTATCTTAAAATTTTGCATATATACCTCTCAAACTTCAGAATTTATGGCTAGTCGAATCTACTCCTCAAACCCTAGCGACAATTTGCTCTCTTGACACTTCACGGCTCATAAATCTTTCATAGAAGCTCCAAATGCATTGATTTTTGTTTTTTTGGAAAACTTACATAAACTACTATAAGCACCTCAAATATCAAAAAGTTTAAAGAGGCTGTCCGACTTGGGTGGTTGAACAAAGTCTCTGCCCCTCTTCATCTGGTGGCAGCAGACCCTTTTCCACTCTCAAGCTCACAACTTTCTTTCTCCAACTCTAAATGCTACAATAGATAGCTTGATAGAAAGCTAACACAATTTTCCACACTTGATACAAATTTCACTAAGAAAGATTTGAAATCAAACTTGCAGTGGCAGCTCGAAGTTTCTGCCGTGACTTTTTGATAGCAGCAGACCTCACTCTACTAAAACAAGTATAACTTCTTACTCACAACTCCAATACAAGCAAATGATTAGGTTCTAGAATCCTCACAACTCAAAGAATATGCATCCTAAATTTCACTATAAACACTTCTATATCCTTGGAGCTATCTCTCTCCAAAGTTCATTGCTCAAAAAACTCCCAAACCCTTGTTCTAGTAAGAGGAGTATTCTTCCCTTTTCTTCCTCATCAGGCTATGACACGCCCACATGGACAGCCAAATCCTATTGGTCAAGTCTTATTCATCCCATATTCTTTTTTCTTACCCCTCATAAGGTCCATGCTATCTCAAAGTCAATAAGAAAGGTAAAACAACCTTTATCTTTCTTCTAATTACAAAAGAATCTATTCTAGGATATAAGTAAGGTAGGAACTAAAACAAATAGCCATCTTAATTCACTAATTAAGTAGCTAAAATAAATCCTCTCCTTATAATATCTTCTAAAATAATCTCTAGTACTTACACATGTAATAACAATAAACATAAGATATATAATATTTTTACACACTGCAAGTAAATGCAGTATTGACTTTTCTTTGATACAATTTTTATTAGATTATGCATCTTTTTCTCGTTCATGTCCTTGATAAATAGACATGTAAAAAATAAGATGTATCTTCATTGATTTTTATAAATAAAATCAATATACAATGAGATTAATCTATTTATTAATAGAAAATGGTTTAAATCTATAAATATCTAACTTATTATTAGATCCATTAGTTTTAATATTATAACAAAATATCCATATTTTATTATTAATTTAAAATTGATGTTGCTCTTTTTAATAAATAATTGCATTGATCTTTTGATGTTCCTGAGCTTCTTTTAATTGTACATTTATTATTGTATATAGCTCTAATAAATGATTTATTAAATCTTTTATTATTTAATTATTAATTTTTGAAAATTTAAAAATATCGAATTATAGATGATAATTATAGTTAATATAAAATGATGATTATTCAATAGAAGAATATATTATATTATTATAAATAAACTTTGCTAATAGTAAAAGAGTTATTTAATTATCTTGATGGCAATTAATGGTACATTACAAATATCACTCTAATATTTGATTTATTTGCTTTGTTTGTCTATTAGTTTAAAGATGAAAGGCCATTGATAATTTTATATCTATCTTTAATATCTTAAAAATAATTTTTTAAAATTTAGATACAAATTGAATCTTTTTTCTTGATTTAATATCTTTTGGTAGTCTATAATAGAAATAGATTTTGTCAAAAAAAATCTTAGCTATTTCTTTACATATGATAGTTTTTGTACATAATATAAAATATACCATCTTAATTAAGCAATCTACTATTACAAATATATAATCATAAAAATTTGAAATTAAAAGATTTGTAACAAAATCCATAATAATAGATGACCATGGTTGTTCTAATAATGTCAAGGACATGAACTAGAAAAAGATGTATAATCTAATAAAAATTGTATCACAGTAAAGTCACAAAATACGAATCACAAAGTATGTATATTCAAAGAGAAGCTGAAATAGCTATTGCCAAAGATTGGAAACATGAAGACTCTTGAAACTAAACTACTATCAAAAAAAAAGTTGACAAGAGTGAAGAAGGCTTCACTCTTGCCTCTATAAATACTATCTAACTAAAAGCTACATAGCGGTATTCTATAAGACCTCATACACGTGTCTAATTTATAATACACGTGTCAAACTTGCACAACAAGTTTTCCACATGTGCGCCACGTACTTGGCTTGTTCCGCAAGCTACAAACATGTATAACGCATGGTTAGCTTGTTCCACAAACTACCAACATGTGTGCCATGTGGCTAACTTATTGATCAAATTTCTAACCTATCAATCACCTATAGACATGTATAAAGGTGATTCCGTGTCTATGAAGCTTTTAGGAAGCTTCTCTATCATATATTATCAAATCAACTTATTTTATCTATTTCTATTGGTCTATATTACTTAGGTAATTACTGGAATAAATCTTATGTCCGTGACATTATCCCCCCTTCTAGGGACAAGTTCCACGAGGAGCAATGATTACATGTTGAAAAAGTCCAGGATACGTCAAATTGTGCTTGCCACATACTCTGATCTTTATTCCCTTTGAAGGTAGTTGATAGGTCCTTTTAGCCATCGATAATATTCCATACTAAAGCGAGAGGATCACCATGTTATTTGATCATTGTTGAGGCCTTCATAACTCCCTTCAAAGGAAACATTTAGAATACCATTAGGAGTAGTTCCTACCTCTAAAAGTATTACCAAACATCGAAAGTCTCTTTTAAGGTCGTGATAACAAACATGTTGTATTTCGCCATCAATTCAAAGAAGGACATGTCGTTTTTGAGGGTCTTCATCTCTATTCCGTTGTCTCGGTGAGAGTCTTAGCCCTAAGAAACACTGGGTCTTTTGTGCCTCTTGTTTCTTAAGTGCAAGAAGAGATTCATAAAGTTCATAAAACTGAAGATTTTACATAAAAACATACTTTATTAATCTTGCCATATTCTGCCTTTAAAAACCCGCCTTCAAATTTGCCCATAAATCCTAGGATATCATATCAATTGAAGCAAAATTTGAACACAAAGTACTTAAGGAAGTAAAGAAGCAAACCCCATAATCCTTTTGATTATAGCTCATGTGGTTGGAGAGAACCATGTTGTCAAAGAAACCCCTCCATGCTGCCTTTGATTCTGGACCCCCTTTGCTTCACACCTTCATTGCTCCTCATTATCAAAACCCCAAGTATTGAAATTTGGTAGGCTTGTTGCTTGCTTTATGTTGTAAACATCCTCCAATTTTTGCTCCAAAACTCCTCTTGGAAATAGAGTTATAGACTCTACTCTCCTCCTTTAATTCTGTCTTCTACCAACTCTGGATCCGACTACAAATTTCCTCATAATTCTTTAACCATAACTCCAATAGCAATCAGTTTTTTACACAACTTAATAGACTCATATATCTACAAACCCCAATAAATTTTACTCAAAATGCTACTTTGATCACAAAGATATGCTCCCCCAAACTTCACTGACTTAGAAATAGACCCCTATCACTTTGAAAGAGCATAACATTTTTTTTATAAGATAAATGAGTATCAAACTTACCCTCATCTCTTTCTTAACTTGCTTAGATCACGTCTATCAAATTTCACACTCAAATTCACTCCCTAACTCCATTCATACCCAAAAAAACCCACACACACACTCTGCCCATACAAACCCCAATTCTGCTTTCACTCTATTTCTCTTTTCACCTACATCCGGTTACAATTTCACTCATAACTCTTTGCTCAAAGATCATATTGACTTAAGATTTTGATTCAAAGTAGTAAACTCAATAAGAAACACAACCCCAACAAATTTTGCCTCTAAAGTCCAAATGGTTCTCAAGAGCCGAGGCCCGAAATTTAGTAAACCTCACTGCCCTAGTCTTAAACACCTGCAACTTTGACGACTCATATCTCCCTTGATACTTAACCAAAAGACATGAAAATTGTTTCTATATGTTCCTTATCTTGTCTACTACAAACCCACAAAAAATTGCACTTAAAATCCTCTCTAAGCTTCTTCTACACACAAAAACGTCTACTGCCTATCAAAAGGAAACCCTATCTCTCCAAAAAAAAAAACCTCCTCTTCTTCTTCACGACCCCCTTCTTGTCCTCCCGGCCTGGTCTTCCTTCTTCCCTTGGTCAAAGAGACACCTCAGCCATATCTTTCCACCTCTTCAATCCTTTCTTTTGGATTAATTTGAAGGAATCTCACCTTTTGAAGTAAATTTCTATTCTACCTTCTTACTATCATTTTTTTTTTTTTTTCTACCCACTTCTCTTCTAATTTCAGCCCACAACATTTAAGTTTAGATCTAAAATAGAAGAGAATAAAGGTAAAGTAGATCTAAGATAAAATAGAAAAAAAATCTAATAAGTAGAAAAAACAATTAAGATTAGATTAGAGATAAAAGAGAAAGAACTACATCCTTCACTGCCAAGTCAAAGAAGCTTGTGTGGTTAAGTTCTTAGCTACTTTGGAGTTGACGTGGGTTCGAATCCACTTGACTTCACTGTAGAATTCCTTGGCTTCTTGACTTGGTACTGCTAGTGGGAATTTCAGCAGGAAATTAGTAGTTTGGCCTACCTATCATCCCTGAGCTTGTGATAAATATTATAACCTTCAAGATAATGTGGTTATAACCACAACCCTTTCTCTTTTTCATCCTCTCTTCTTCTAATCTTAATCTTTTTATTTTAACACATTCCTTTATATCTTTCACACTATGTTTTAATTTACAACATGACACCGTCGTCTTGAAGGTTGTCATAATCATAATGTCTTCTTTTGGTAAATCAACAAATGATAGCTCTTGAGCTGAATTTGTTGGTTGTTGATCCTCTATCTCTTTAACATGAAAAAATCTAAGGAAATAACAAACAATATACAAAATGGGATGAAACCTCTATAGAACCTCCTTTGCTTTATAGTAAAGATTTTTTTGATTCTTTATCTTAACTTTGACGGATGTTGTCAATGAAATGCATTGATTTTTATTGATGCATTTGCTAGATTCTTAAATGGCTCCCATGTGTATTCACTAATATTGTATCTACGCCAATGCAGAAGATATTTCAGTCGATTTTGGTATCGCCTTGAATCTAAAATCTCTCCAACCTCAAATTCTTCATCGTTGTCCATTTCTATAGGAGGCGGTGGCATTTGTCTTCTTCCTTGTATATCCACTGTCTTGTATGACTCAAGTAGTGACACGTGGAATATAAGATGGATCTTCATGGACTCTGGTAGGTGTAATCAATATGCAACTAGATTGATTTGTTCAGAAATAGGAAAAGGTCGAAGTCTACAATAGTCCAACTTATCATAAGGACAAGTAGTCTTGATATTGCAATGAAGTAACCATACCTTGTCTTCTACGTTGAATTGTAGTTGTTCTTGCGATATGTATCTGTATTTATTTTTTTTCATTCTTGAGCTTCTTTTAATTGCACTTTCATTATTGCATGTAGCTCTGACAAACAATTTGTCAAATCTTCTGCTGCTGGATTATCAATTTTTGAAAAGTCAAAAACATCAAGTCATAGGTGGTAACCATAATTGGCAAAGAAAGGTATTTGTTGCGTAGAAGAATGTATCATATTATTATAAGCAAACTTTGCTAATGGCAGAAGAGCTGTCCAATCTTCTTCTTGGTAGTTGATGGTACACCTTAAATATTGCTCCAAGACTTGGTTCACGCGCTCTGTTTGTCCATCAATTTGAGGATGAAAAGCTGAAGATAGCTTTATGTCAACTTTTAAGATCTTGAAAGGGATTCTCCAAAATCTTGACACAAATTGAATTTCCCTATGTAATATAATATCCTTAGATAATCCATGATAGCGATAGATATTATTAATAAAAAGCTAAGCTGTTTCTTCACCTTTGATAGATTTTGTACATAGCACAAAATATGCCATCTTGGTGAACCGATCTACTATCACAAATATAGAGTCATAAGATCTTGAGCTTGGAAGATCTGTGATGAAATCCATAGAAACAGAAGACTATAGTTGTTCTGAAATAGGTAATGGCTGAAGAAGCCCAAAAGGTCGATGATGAGGAGTCTTTCATCTTGAGCAGATATCACATGATTGTACAAAGTCTTTAACTGCCTTCCACATTTGAGGCCACCAAAAATCTCTTGATATAAGTTCCAAAGTCTTGTTGTATCCAAAATGTCTTGTTGCTAGAAAATCATGACGTGCTTGAAGAACACGTAAACGTGCTTCTCCTTCTGGAACATATAGGCGTCCTTCGAAATATAGTAGGTTATTCTTGAACTCGAATTTAGAAGAATCATGAGACTTGGAAGAATTATTGTTGATATCATGAACAAGAGGGTTTGAGGACATACTTGACTGAATTTGCTTGAGAAAAGTTGAATCAATAGTCAATGTTGATTTCATTGCTCGAAGATGAAATTGCTCCGATTTCAAGAGGGCCATTCTTTGTTGCTCAAAAGCTGCATCTCCTTCTTTTGGTGCAAAATAAGAACATCTAGAAAGGGCATCACACAAACCTTGTTGTTTTCTTGCCCGATAAGTGAAAATGAACTCGAATCTTGACAAAAATATTTTCTAACGAGCTTGACAACGATTCAACATGTGTGTCGCCATGAAATACTCAAGATTCTTGTGATCTGTCTATATGGTGATTAGATTAGAAGCGCCTTTTAGATAATGACGCCATTCTTGAAAAGAATCCACGATTGCAAGAAGTTCTTTGTCGTAGATCTCATAATTGGTCTCGGTTGTTGAAAATTTTCTTGAATGAAAAGCTACTAGATAAAGTTTGTCATCTGTTCCCATTTGTGATAAAATCACATCCAAGGCAAAGTCTGATGCATTTGTTTCCATAAAAAATATCTTGAAAAAGTCAACACGATACAAGATTGGTGCAAAAACAAACGATGTCTTCAGAGCTTCAAAAGCTGCTTCTACTTCTTGATTCCATTGGAATTTGTCTTTATAAGTCAAACGTGTAAGTGGAGGTACAACTTGAGAGAAGTCTTTGATGAAGATCCAATAATAATTGGCAAATCTCAAAAAGCATTAGATATCTCTTATCGTCTTTGGAATCTTTTAATTCATGATTGTCTAGACTTTCTTAGAATCCATCATAAGACCATCATTTGAAATGATGTATCCTAAGAAATCAACTTGAGTAGTATGAAATACACACTTTTTCATCTTGGCATACAATCCTGCATCCTTAAATTTTTATAATACTTGACAAACATGTATTTCATGTTCTTCTACATTCTTAGAATAGATCAAAATATTGTCTAGGTAGTAGATGACAAAATTATCTAGGAACTCATGAAAAACATCATTCATGAGATGTTAAAAAGCAACTGGTGTATTCATAAGTCTGAAAGGCATGATATTATATTCAAAATATCCGTACCTGGTTTGAAACGCATTTTTTCATTCATCTCCTTCTTTGATGCGTACTAGATTATATGTTCTTCTTAGATCTATTTTTGTATAGATCTTACCTTGATTTAATTGATCAAAGAGTTTTGATATTAAAAATAATGGATATTTGTTTTTTATTGTGATCTTATTGAGTCTTCGATAGTCAATACACATTCGCAATGATCCATCTTTTTTCTTCACAAATAGAATTGGAGCTCATGCTAGAGATTTAGAATGGTGTATGAAATTCTTGGCCAAATTCTCGTCAATATACGCTTTGAGTTTAGCCAATTTATCTTGTCTTAAACTATAGATTGGTCCAAATGGTGGCTAAGTTCCTTCTTTGAGGTCGATTGAACAATCATATAGATGATGCTCCGGAAGAATATCTACATTCTTTTTCTCAAAAACATCATGATAATCCAAATATTAACTTGGAATGCCACTTAAAGTCTTTCCACCATCAGAAATGGATGTGGCATAAATAGCAAAAGTTGATCTTTCTTTTGCAACGTGTATAAAAGCTTTTGCACCTATAAATATGAATTTTATTATACTAGACTTATAGCTTTTTATTTGGTCAGTAGGATATTTAATAACATTCTAAAAAAAATCAACGTATACATTAGAATGTTTATACTTTTTTAGAAAACTAAATCCAACGTATACATATAGAAAACTGTTGGAATTAGTTTTCTATACTAGTATTCTATGATTCTTAACAAACTGTTTATCTAGAAAACATGCTGAGGCTCCTGAATCTAATAAGGCAGAGGCTCTACAGTTTTTTGGTCCTAAATATACATCTATTATAAAATAAGAAGAAGATTTTGAAAAGAGAATAGGACCTTCACTAGGAATTGTACAAGGTTCCAGCTGCACGGTGTCGTATGATGTGGCCTTCTATCTGGGAATACACTGGGTACCTAGCTGTGGAGAATTTATTTGAAATTTGATGGCAAAAATCCAACAGGTGACTTGTCCTTAATAAAAAGGACAGATAATACAACAATCTTACAAAAAAAAAGTTATATATATAAACCCTCTTGTATTCAAATAATTTTGTACAAAAAGGATTCAAATTTCCACAAAAACCCTTCAAAACTTTATTCACCCGCAAAGACTTATTTCTTGCTAAACTTTAGAGTCCAATAATTCTTGATCCAACCGTACAATTTCTATTAAATTTACTTCAAAGTGTAGATAATTTTCTTAAATTTCACTAAAAGAAAGAATCACTCGTAAATTCATTTTCAATCGTTTAATATCTCAAAATCCCTAGCAAGTGCTTAAAATCCTAGCTCAGAGACACCCAAGCTTAATTTTCCTTATATCTCTCAAATCCAAAATTTTAATGCCACAAAATTTTTGCACATACTCTTGTGACATAAATATATATATTCTTAAAAACTTTGAGTCAAAAATCTTTAAAACTGCCTGAGATATAGCTTAAAATGTAACCTTTAATTAAGCAGAGTTACTTACTGTCCTTAGCTCTTAAGCACTGACTTCAAATCCTAATATTTCTTTCATCCTAGTTTAGATTTTATCAAGCTGCACATAAAAGTGTAGTTAAAAAAGTGCCCTTTTTAACCCCTATTGCTGATCTTTGATCGCTTTCTCTGTACATGAGTTATATTCAAAAGAGTGACAGTAGATCCAAAATCAACACCTTAACTTTGAGCGCCTATAATTTCTTCATAAAAAGTGCAAATCACACAAAATTTGCACCTAAATCAGATTCAAAAACCTAAACCTTGTAATTCTATCCTTTGATGTTTGACTCCTCTCGAAAAACAAACCCTAACTTCTAATAAATCCTTGGGCAGCCTCCTTGAAGCCCATTGGACATGATTTTTGGCCAATTAGAATAGAGATTTCTATCATCCACCTCTTTTCATCCAAATACGTGGCCAAATTACCCTTTTTATACTAAAGATCCTTTTCTAATCCTTCTTCTTATAAGATTTATATACTTGGTGCTTTAAGCACCAAATAAAAGAAGTAAACTAAGATCTTAAGGATCACCAATGTCTAACAAAGGTGACTTAAGATATATACAAGTTACTATCAATATAAAATTAACTTCAAAAGTCACTACTAAAAAAAAAATAAGATTATATAAATCTTAATAATAATCCTTTTAATAGATCTCTTCTAAATTAGCAACCTTATCACATTCTATAACCAATAAAAGTCCACTGATATGGCTCTCATTTAGCTATGTAATAAATTATATATTAAATATACATGTACAATTTTTTCACATAGTAGCCATACCACAACACAACAACGGTCTCTATTATAGCTAGACAAATTCGTTTTTTAACATATTGTCTTCTTTGACAACCGTACTTCTCATTTTGTAGTTGTGTCATTTCCTCGGACAATGTTGAGCAATGTGCTTAGGTTCTCCACAATATAAATATAATCCTCCTTGACGACACCGAATCTTTTCTTGTTCAGTAAGAGGTTTAAAATGTATCGCATCAATTTGCATGTCTTTTACTTCCAAATGTACGTTTTATGAGGATGTTGATGTTGCCATTGAATAATAATGTTGAAGCTCTCTTGTACAACTCTTGGATCAAAACTCAAAAAGTTGATTGTCACACTTCATAGCAAAATTAATTGCTTGACTCAATGTTTGAGGATCAGAAAAATTGAGTATTAATTTTTTTTATCTCATATTGTAATTCGTAGAAAAATTGGCTGATGAGTGCAACATCATCCCACTTGATTTCAGTTGTTAGTTGTCAAAATTGTGAAGCGTATAATGACACTAATCGATTGTCTTGTCATAGGATGCGAATCTTGTTGGTGGCAACACGGATTGTATCATATTCTCCATACATAGATCAAAATTCCGCTAAAAATGCCTCCAAATTATCCAATATTGGATCACATCGTTCAAAAAAAGATAAAAATCATGATAAAACAAATTCCAAAAGTAACATTCCAATAAATCTAACTTAAAATCCTTACATAGGATAACTTTGAGGTTGAAGTTCAATCACTAATTGTACCTGATTGACGAATCCTCGAAACTTAGATCTTGTGCCATCAAATTTCTCAAGCAAATTAATTTTTGGTTTTCTAATATTTTAACGGTGCTCCATCATAGGTGAGGTAGTATAGCTTGGTGTGGATATTGATGCAACTCCAACCATCTCTATATATTCACTTCCTGCTAATCTTGTTGCTCCTTATGATAGTAAACTGAGTTGATGCATTGCAAGCATTAGCTCTCTCATTTGTTCTTATATTTATGCTATTGTACTCTTCATTTCCGCAAGCTCTGCCATGATAATATAATAGGGAGGAAGGTATCTACTTTCACTTCAAGAAATATAAAATAACACACTCAAAAGAAAAAATTCTAAAAATAATATCAATTTAGAAGTGGGTACTCTACAACTTCTAAAATGCTTATGTCTTATCAAGAGAAAGGGGTAATCCACTCTTAATCAAGAAAAGACAAAGCTCTGATATTATATGTCGACTCTTATTAATCTGTCAAGGACATGAACTAGAAAAAGATATATAATCTAATGAAAATTGTATCAAAGAAAAGTTACAAAATAGAAATAAGAAAGTATGTATATTTAAAGGGAAATTGGAATGGCTAATCCAAAGACTAGAAACATGAAGACTCTTGAAACTAGACTACTATCAAAAAAGAAGTTGACAAGAGTGAAGAAGGCTTCACTCTTGCCTCTATAAATACTATCTAATTAAAAGCTATGTGGTGATATTCTATAGGACGTCATACACATGTCTAATTTGTAAGACACCTGTCAAACTTGCACGACAAGTTTTTCACATGTGCGCCACGTATTTGGCTTGTTCTGCAAGCTACCAACATGTGTGATACATGGCTAGCTTGTTTCACAAGCTACCAATATGTGTGCCATGTGGCTAGCTTGTTGACCAAGTTTCTAACCTACCAATCATCTATATACATGTATAAAGGTGATTTTGCATCTATGAAGCTTCTAGGAAGCTACTCTATCAAATATTATCAAATCAACTTATTTTATCTACTTCTATTGGTTTATATTACTTAGATAATTATTGGAGTAAATCTTATATCCATGACAAATATAGATAATGGTTGGAGAAGTCCATAAGATCAATGATAAGGAATCTTTGATGTTGAACAAATATCACATGATTGTATAAAATCTTTTATTACTTTCTATATTTGGGGCCACCAAAAGTCTTTTAAGATTAATTTTAAAGTTTTATTATATCCAAAATATCTTGTTGCAAGAAAATTATGATACATTTAAAGAGCATGTAATTATGTTTCACCTTTTGGAACATATAAGCGTCCTTTAAAATAAAAAAGATTGTCCTTGAATTCAAAGTTTGTAATAATATTAAACCTAAGGTAAAATTTGATACATTTATTTCTATAAAAATGACTTTAAAAAGTTAACTCAATATAAAATTAGTACTATAATAAAATTTATCTTTAAAACTTAAAACATTGCTTCAACTTCTTTGCTCTATTCAAGTTTGTCTTTAAAAATCAAATGTGTAAGTAAAGCTATAATTTGAGAAAAAAATTTGATAAAAATTCAATAATAATTGATAAATTTTTATAAAATTGAACATCTTTTATTATTTTTAGAATTTTTTAATCTATGACAGTTTAAACTTTCTTTGGATCTATCATGAGATGATCATTTGAAATAATGTATTTCAAAAAATCAACTTAAATTGTATAAAATATATATTTTTTTGATCTTAGTATATAATACTATATTTCTAAGTTTTTATAATACACAACAAATGTATTGCTTATATTCTTTTGTATTTTTAAAATAGATCAAAATATCATCTAGATAATAAATAATAAAATCATTTTAAAAAAATTTAAAAATATTACTTAATAGATGTTAAAAAATAGTTGGACCATTTATAAGTCCAAAAGGCTTGACATTGTATTCAAAGTATCCATACTTGGTTCAAAAAATAGTCTTCCATTCATCTCTTTTTTTAATATGTATTAGATTATATACTCTTTACATATCTATTTTAATAGAAATCTTTATTTAATTTAATTGATTAAAAAGCCTAGATATTAAAGATAGATGATATCAATTTTTGATAGTTATCTTATTAAGCCTTCCATAATTCATACACATCTTCAGTAATCTATTTTATTTTTTCATAAATAAGATAGGAGCTTTTGTTGGAGATTTTGAATGGCATATAAAATTCTTGGCTAAATTCTCATCAATATACTACTTAAATGAAGTCAATTTTTTTTTTGTAATAACCTATAGATTGATCTAAATGGTGGTTTAGCCCCTTCTTGAAGATCAATTGAGTAATCATAAAAACAATGATTTAGCAAAATATTTATATTTTTCTTTTCAATCTTAATTTAAAATTTTTTATATTATGTTAAAAAATTATTTAATATCTTTTCATCATTATGAATAGGTGGTGTATAAATAATAAATAAAAACCCTTCTTTTATGCTATGCATAAATATTTTTATTCCTACAAATAAGATTTTGGTTATTTTAAACTTATGACTTATTACTTGATTGGAAATATTCTCAGATATACTCTGAAAAAAATTAAGGTTATGAAAGATCTAATATATTTGAGGGTTATATTTTTTTAATTATAATAAATCTGAAATAACTAATTTAATAAAAGATCTAATATCATTAAATATTATTAAGCTATTATGATCATTTATTACTATATTTTTATAAATATTTTTATAAATAATATATTTAAAAGATAAATATTGACCATCTATAATTTCTAAATATATTAATTTAGTTTATTTTATTAATGGTATTTTATGACTTTTAACGAATACTTCATCTAAAAGATAATATGAAGCTCCTAAATTTAATAAGGCAAAGACTAAATGATTTTTAGGTCTTAAAAAAATATTAACTATAAAGTAAAGAGACGATTCTAAAGAAAAAATATGATCTTTATAAGATATTATAAAAGAATCTAATCACATATTAAGATACAAATTTTAAAAAGATGCATAAACTAGTGAAATATGTGTCAAAAAAAATAACAAAATAAAAATAAGAAAGTATATATATATTCAAGAAGAAACTAAATAGCTATTGCCAAAGACTAAAAAATATAAAGACTCTTGAATTAGACTAGAAGCAAGAAAAGAGCTGAGAAGAATAAAGAAGGCTTTATTCTTGTCTCTATATATATTATCTACCTAAGAGATACGTAGTGACGCTCTATAGGACCTCTATTACATGTCCAATTTGTAAGACACATGTCAAACTTATAAGACAAGTTTCCTATATGTATACCATATAATTAGCTTATTCCACAAGTTGCCAACATGTACAAAATGTGGCTAACTTGTTGGCCAAGTTTTTAATCTACCAATCACCTATAGACATGTATAAAGATGAAACCGTATCTATGAAGCTTCTAAGAAGCTTTTCTATAAGATATTATCAGATTAATCTACTTTTATCTATTTCTACATATCTATGTAATTTGGATAACTAATAAAGTAGATCTTATATATATAATATTATCTCTCTTTTTATAGATGAGTTCCAAGAGGAGCAATAATTACATATTGGAAAGGTCTAAAATGTGTCAAATTGTATTTGTCACATGCTTTAATCTTTGTTCTCTTTAAAGGTAGTTGATAGGTTCTCTCAGCCATTGATAGTGCCCCATATCAGGGTAGAAGGACCACCCTAATATTTAATGATTGTTAGAGTCTTTAAAACTTTTTTTAGATTAAATATTTGAAATACTATTTAAAATAGTTCCTACCTCCAAAAGTATCACCAAATATCGGGAGACTCTTTCAAGATCATAATATCAAACATATTATCATATGGCATGATTTTTAATTTAGAAATACATTGGATACTTGACTATAGAGAATTTACTTGTAACTTATTGGCAAGATTCCAATAAGTAATTTGTTCTTAATAAAAAAAACAAATAATATGATAATATTATAAAAAAAATATTATATTAATAAAATCTTCTTATATTTAAGTAGGTTTATATATAAATTCTAAACATAACCACTAATTAAATAGGGTTACTTTTTGCTTTTAGATTATAAGCACTAACTTCAACTCCCAATATCTCCTTTATTTCAACTTGGATTTCTTTAAGCTATATATAAAAAATATAGCCAAAAAAGTTTTCTTTTAAATTTAAATTGCCAATCCTCTATTGCTTTTTGTACATGTAAGTTATACTCAAAAGAGTGATAGTAGGTACAATTTCAACACCTTAACTTTATGCACCTATATCTCCTTCATAAAAAGTCCAATTGACACAATTTTTATATCAAAATTATAGCCAAAAATCCAAACTTGCTGATTCTAGTCTTTGATACATAAATGAATAAAAAAGACAAATCTTAATCCATAATAAGGCCTCATACAGTCTCCTTGAAGTCCATTGGGCATGACTTTTGGCCAATAGGAATAGAGACTTCTATCATCCATCTCCATTCATCTACATAGATGACCTAACTACTCCTTTTTATACTAAAAATTCCTTTTCAATCTTTTTTCTAATAAGATTTACATAATATGTATTCTAAATATCAAATAAAAGAAGTAAACAAGATCTTAAGGATAACCAATATCTAACAAAAGTGACTCAAGATATTTAAAAGTTATTATCAATATAAAATCAATCTCAAAAGTTATTATTAAAAAAAAAAGATTATATAAACCTCAATAATAGCCCTTTTATCAGGATTTTTTTTAAATTAATAACCAAATTATATTTTATAACCAATAAAAATCCATTGTCATGGCTCTTATTTAGTTGCATAGTAAATTATACATTAAATATATATGTATAATATTTTTACATGGTAGCCAAATCACAATACAACAATGGTGTATCTCTCCATCAATTCAAGGAAGAACATATTGTTCTCAAAGATCTTCATCTCTATTCTGTCATCTTGAAGGTTGTGGCAATTGTAATGTGTCATCCAATAATTCAGCAAATGATAGTTCTTGAGCTGAATTTGCTAGTTAATTTTCCATATCTTTAGCATTAAAAAATCCAAAGAAATAACAAATTAATGATATCAGATAGAATGAGATCTTTATTGAACCTATTTTGTTTCATAGCAAAGATTTTTTTGTCTCTTCATCTTGATTTTGATAGATGTCATTGATGAAATGTATTGACTTTGGTTGATGCATTTCCTAAATTCTTAGATGGCTTTCATGTACATTTATTAATATCATAATTATGTCAATGTACAAGATATTCTAACCTATTTCAACATACCTTCAAATCTAAGATCTCTTCCATCTCAAATTCTTCATTATTATCTACTCTTATACAAGGTAGTGGCATTTGTCTTTTTTTTTATATATCTGCTATATTATATGGCTCAAATAGAGATGCATAGAATATAAGATAAATCTTCAGAGACTTTGGTATCATATTTCATGTCATCTTATTTGAAAATGCATCGGACACTTGGTTGTAGAAGGTATACTTATGTATTGCAACTAACCAAAATCTAACAACTCTAATATAATCTTAAATAAATTTCAATTGAATTTTAATCAAATCTTAAGTAAATCCTAATTAAATCCTAATACAATTATAATTCAAATCTTACTCAAATCCTAAATCAAATCTTAATCAAATTTTAAATCAAATTTTAAATTAAATATTAATCAAATCTTAAATCAAATCCTAAGTCAAACCTTAATCAAAACCTAAATCAAATCTTAATCAAATCTTAATCAAATCTTAAATCAAATCCTAAGTCAAACCTTAATCAAATCTTAATATTTTAAAAAAATCCTAAAAAAATACTAACATCTTAATAAATTCTACTAAAATTTTAATATCCTATTGAATTCTAATAAAACCTTAATATCCTAATGAATTCTAATGAAGCCTTAATCAATTCAATAATAGATTTAAAATCTCAATAATTATTAAATTAACTATTGATCTTCATTCAAAATTTGTACACTTCTTAACCTTCTAGTTAAAAATAATCATATAAAATTTGAAAGGAATCAAACCTATCAATCAAGAGAGAAAGTTCTCAATCCGCTAAAGTATTAGTTGCTTTCCTTCTCCAACCTTCATATTGATCTTTTAGTATCAATATCTCTTTTTTGCACTATTCATATGTCTTAAAAAAAAAATTAAATATTAAAAATTAAGTTAACTACCAGCTCAAAAAAAAGCCATTTGAATCTAATAGGCGGATTGCTCAAAATCACAAAAATTCTAGCTAATCTTAAAAATCTAATTTCTAATATCCTAGCTAGCTTAAATTTTAATAACCTTTGATCTATCCATTGGATTAAGCTTAAAATTACAATAGACATTTAACACAATTATATGCACAAATCCACAAATTTTGACTTGAGGATCTACTACAAAACTCTCAATATGCTCAAAAATGCAAACCACTTTAATTCTTAATATCCAAAGTCACCTAAATAGAACCCTGACTTTGCATAACTCTCACAAAGTCATTACAAATCCAAAAACCTTGAAACCAACATTCAAAAAAGTTCTATTGAATTTGCTCTCAAATTCTATTTTTTGATTAACAAAAGAAGATCCTATCTATTGTAGGCACACGATTTTATATCTTTGGATTTTATTTTGATCTTGGTTCATAACTAGTCCTCCCCGAGTATCAATCCAAGATTTTCTTAAATAGTTTTTGTTTAAAACTATCTTTTACTTTAATCTTAAGATCCCTATAGTAGTATATTTACTAATATATCTTATTTTGTCTTGTTTATGGCTCTACAAAGTAAATAAAAGTTTTTTTTATTAAAAAAAATAATATTAATATAAATTTTTTTATTACTTTTTTTATTTTTTTATTTTTTTTACTTTTATATTTTTAAAATAATTTTATAACTTAGTCTTTAATTAAGCTTTTGTATAATATATGTCTTGTTTTGCTCTTTTAACCTATAATCATATTACATCTATTTCCTATGAATTTGTACATCCTCTGATATGTGCCAAATAAATCATATGCTATTGTTGGCTTCATACCATGTCTTCAATATCTTTATCAATTTCCTCTCTATTATTTTTGTTATCTAAATCAAAACCATCTTCTTGTCTTTGAAAGTTAAAGTCTTCAATAAGATTTTCTATATTGGCTTTTGAATGTCGTTGTTTAAATATCTTTACTCACTTTCTAGCAATTGGTATTTTTAACTTTGTTCCATCCAACTCTTTTAGTAAATAGGTTGTATTAACATGAACTATTATTATTATATATGGTCCAAATAAATATTTAGAAAACTTTTATAAAGTACTATATTGATTATCTAAACTACTATCATAGACCAATTGTCACATTCCACAATAAAGTTAATTGCTTGACTCAATGTCTAAGGATTGGATAAGTTGAGCATCAATTTCTTTATCTCATATTATAATTTGTAGAAAAATTAGCTGATAAGTATAATATCATTCTACTTGATATTAGTTGCTAGTTATCAAAATTATAAATCATATAATGTCACAGATCGTTTGTCTTGTCTTAAAATATAGATCTTAAGTATTTCAATAATCCTTAAATTGGATAACTTTGAAGTTGAAATTTAATCACCAATTGTATCTTATTGATGAATCTTTAAAACTTAAATCTTGTGCCATTAAACTTCTTAGTTAAACTAATTTTTAATTCTTTAATATTTAAACAATTTTCTATTGTAGATTAAATAGTATGGCTTAGTGTAGATATTAAAGCAGCTCCAATTATCTCTAAATCTTTACTTCCTACTAATCTTATTACTTCCTATAGTGGTATATTGAGTTAATGCATTGCAAGTATTAATTCTTTTATTTATTCTTTCATTTATGCCATTACTTTCTTCATTTTGGCAAGCTCTATATGATATTGCAACAGAAAAGAAGGTGTCTACTCTCACTTAAGAAATGCAAAATAAAACACTCAAAAATAAAGAAAAATTTTCTAGAAATAATATCAATTTAAAAGTGGATAATCTATAATTTCTAATAGGCTTATGTCTTATTAAGAAAAAGAGATAATCTACTCTTAATCAAGAAAAGATAAAATTCTAATATTATATATGCACTATTATCAATTTGTCAAGGATACAAATTGAAAGATGTATAAATCAATGAAATCAATATCAAAAGAAAATAACAAAATAGAAATAAGAAATTATATATATTCAAGAAGAAATTGAAATAGCTATTGCCAAAGACTATAAAATGTAAAGACTCTTGAATTAGACTAAAAACAAGAAAGAAATTGATAAGAGTGAAAAAAGCTTCACTCTTCTCTCTATATATATTATCTACTTAAAAGCTACATGGTGATGTTCTATAGGACCTCTAATACGTATCTAATTTCCAAGACACATGTCAAACTTATAAGACAAGTTTACTGTATGTGTACCATGTAATTAGCTTGTTCTACAAGCTTTCAAAATGTGTGACACATGGCTAACTTGTTGGCCAAATTTTTAATCTAACAATCACCTATAGTCATGTATAAAGATGAAACTCTATCTATGAAGCTTCTAAGAAGCTTTTTTATAAGATATTATCAAATTAATATACTTTTATCTATTTCTATCTATCTATATTATTTAAATAATTATTAAAATAGATCTTATATCCATGACACCACATAGTTCCTATTATAATTGAAAAAACTTATTTTTTCATACATTGTCTTTTTTAACATCCATGCTTTTTATTTTGTAGTTGCATCACTTTTTAAGACAATGTTGAATAGTGTGTTTAGGTTTTCTATAATATAAATATAATCTTTTTTAATTGTATTGAGATTTTTTATAATTTAATAAGAAATTTGAAGTATATTGTATCAATTTTTATATCCTTTATTTTAGAATCTCTATATTCAAAAGATATTGGTATAATAAATAAATTATAAAGACGTTGTGATATACTTGTATAATTCTTAGATCAAATTTTAAAAAGTCAATTATTATACTTTATAGCAAATTCAATTCCTTAATTTAATGTTTGAAGATTAAATAAGTTCAATATCAATTTATTTATTTAATATTACAATCTATAGAAAAATTGGCTGATAAATGCAACATCATTTTATTCAATATTAGTTGCCAATTGTCAAAATTATAAAGCATATAGTAATATTAAACAATTATCTTAGCAAAAGATCAAAATTTTATTGGTTGTAATATAAATTGTATCGTATTTTTTATACATGGATTAAAATTTTATTAAAAAAGATTCTAAATTGTTCAATATTGAATCATGTCATTCAAAAAAAAAAAAAAAAAAAAAAACCATAATAAGATAGAACCTATTAGCAATATTCCAATAAATCCTACTTGTGATTTTGCACTTAGATAGCTTTGAAATATAAGGTCCATCACCAATTATACTTGGTTGATAAATCTTCAAAACTTTAATCTTGTACCATCAAACTTCTCGAATAAAAAAAAAATTTGCTTCTCTAATAATAAAACTAATGTTTACAAAATATTCTATCATAGAAGAAGTTGTTTGTATAGGTATAGATATTGAATTAGTTCCAACTATCTTTATATCTTCATTTTCAACCAATCTTGATATTTCTTGTAGCTATAAAATGAGTTGATGTACTGCAAGTACTAATTCTTTTATTTATTCTTATATTTATATTATTATATTTTTATTTATATATATCTTATGATAGGAGATAGTAAAAGATCAAGAATAAGAAAAAAATTCTAAAAACAATATTAATTTAAAAGTCGATAATTTTCAAGGACATGAACTACAAAAAGATACATAATCTAATGGAAACTGTATCAAAGAAAAGTCACAAAATGGGAATAAGGAAGTATGTATATTCAAAGAAAACTAGAATAGCTATTGCCAAAGACTGGAAACATGAAGATTCTTGAAACTAGACTAAAACCAAGAAAATAGTTGACAAGAGTGAAGAGGGCTTCACTTTTGCCTCTATAAATACTATCTAACTAAAAACTATGTGGCAGTATTCTATAGGACCTCATACACGTGTCTCATTTGCAAGACACGTGTCAAACTTGCATGACAAGTTTCCCACATGTACGCTACGTACTTGGCTTGTTCCGAAAGCTACCAACATGTGCACCATGTGGCTAGCTTGTTGACCAAGTTTTTAACCTATCAATCACCTATAGACATGTATAAAGGTGATTTCATGTCTATAAAGCTTCTAGGAAGCTACTCTATCAGATATTATCAAATCAACTTATTTTACCTACTTCTATTGGTCTATATTATTAAGATAATTTATTGGAATAAATCTTATATCCGTGACATTATCCCCTCTTCTAGAGACGAGTTCCACGAGGAGCGGTGATTATATGTTGAGGAAGTCTAGGATACGTGGAATTGTGCTTGCCACATATTCTGATCTTTGTTCCCTTTGAAGGTAATTGATAGGTCCTTTCAGCCATCTATAATGTCTTATACCAGGGTAAGAGGTCCACCCTGTTATTTGATCATTGTTGAGGCCTTCATAACTTCTTTCAAAGAAAATATTAGAAACACCATCAGAAGTAGTTCTTACCTCTAAAAGTATCACCAGAACATCAGAATTCTCTTGGTCATTGATCTCCCGTCGTTCTCCTTTGCCATCGATCAGGAAAGGAACGTATGGATTAACGAGGGTCTTCATCTATTATTGATGTGAAGGGTTGTGATAAATCAGTAATGTCTCATCAAATTAAATGGAAGCAAATGATGAATTCTTGAAATTTTGGTCATTTCAGTTATTGATCCTCCATCTCTTTAGCACAAACAAATCTAATGACAAACAATGATACAAGGTAGGATGAAACCTCTATAGAACTTGCCTTGCTTTATAGCAAAGATTTTCTTGAGTATTTATCTTGATTTTGATGGATATTGTCGATGAAATACATTAACTTTTATTGATGCATTTGTTAGATTCTTTGATGGCTCCCATGTGTGTTCATTAATATCGTATCTATGCCAATGCACAAGATATTCCAGTCGATTTTGGCGCTGCCTTGAATCTAAAATCTCTTCAACCTCGAATTCTTCATCGTTATTTACTTCTAAAGGAGGCGGTGGCATTTGTCTTCTTCCTTGTATATCCATTGTCTTGTATGGCTCAAATAGTGACACGTGGAATACGGGATGGATCTTCATGGACTCCGGTAGGTGTAATCAATATGTAACTAGATTGATTTGTTCAGAAATAGGAAAAGGTCCAAGCCTACGATAGTCCAACTTATCACAAGGACGAGTAGTCTTGATATTGCGACAAAGTAACCATATCTTGTCTTCCACGTTGAATTGTGGTTGTTCCTTGTAATATGCATCTGCATTTATTTTTTGTCGTTCTTGAACTTCTTTTAATTGCACCTTCATTATTGCATAAAGCTCTGGCAAACAATTTGCCAAATCTTTCGCTGCTGGATTATCAACTTTTGAAAAGTCAAAAGCATCAAGTCATGGGTGATAACCATAATTGGCAAAGAAAGGTGTTTGTTGCGTAGAAGAATGTATCATATTATTAGAAGCAAATTTTGCCAATGGCAGAACAGCTATCCAATCATCTTGTTGGTAGTTGATGGTATACCTTAAATATTACTCCAAGACTTGGTTCACGCGCTCTGTTTGTCCATCAGTTTGAGGATGAAAAGCTGAAGATAATTTTATGTCCATTTTTAAGATCTTAAAAAGG